>JAJEJO010049485.1:902271-956170 GCA_020662805.1 Glaucomys volans
AAAAAAAAAAAAAAAAAGAAGTCATTTCCCAGCCCCACTTGAAACTTATTGGATGTATTTTTTTGGAGGAAGGGGGCCAGGATTGAAATTGAACTGACTGGTACTTAACCATTGAGCCACATCCCCAGCCTTTTTTTGTATTTTATTTAGAGAAAGAGTCTCTCTGAGGTGCTTAGGGTCTCACTAAATTGCTGAGGCTGGCTTTGAACTCTTGATTCTCCTGCCTCAGCCTTCCAAGCTGCTGGATTACAGGCATACACCACCACACCTGGCTATTTCTTGGACATCTTAATGATCTCCTTATAATGAACTTATAATCAGAAAACAAGAATAACAGCCCGACACAACATACCTGAAATCACAACTATTCAGGAAGCTGAGTCAGGAGGATCACAAGTTTCAGGCCAGTTTCAACAACTTATTTAGGCTCTCATCAACTTATCTCTAAATAAAAATTTAAAAGGTGGCAGGGGCAGTGGGTGTTGGAGATGTAGTTCAGTGGGAAAGCAAACCTGGGTTCAATCCCTAGTACCCCCCCTCCAAAAAGGGGAAGAAAACAACAACAAAGCACAGAGTTACCATTTGTTTAATTCTGTTTTTCAAATAGCCCATAGAAGACAATTCACTTGTGCCAATTCACTCTATGCTCCCTAGAAATCAACAGGATAGAAACCACATCTTAATGACAGAGGCAAAGCATTGGGACTGGCTTCTATTCTGTTCTCCTTTCCCTGATTGGTCCCTTGGTCAGCCCTTTCCATAGTCTCCACCAATACCCATGTTCCTTTAATCTTGATTCAATCTAAAACTCTTTTTCTGTTCAAATATATCTTTTTGCACTTCTGCTTCTAGGTTTCTGAGAAATAGTGGAATAACTGAGCTGGTTCATAATAATTTCATACAATTTAACTTCATCTTTGTATGAATTTAAACTCTTATAGCAGATCTCCTAAACCTTGTGCAATCATTTTAAATAGTTTATTCTGTCTGCTCTGCTGTATCTGGGACAAATGCAGCAGAGAGGGGAGAGCCTGGGTATTATGGTTTAGATAGGAGCTGTCCCCCAGATACTCGTGTGTGAGACAATACACGAAAATATAGAGATGAAATGATTGGATATGAGAGTTTTAACCTCATCAGTGTATTAATCCATTGATAGGGATCAACTGGCTGGTAACTGTAGGCAGGTAGGCTGTGGCTAGAGGAGGTAGGTCACTGGGGGGCGGGGCGCCTGTCTTTGGGGTTTACATTTTGTCTCTGGTGAGCAGAGCTCTCATTGCTTCCTGATTTCTATGTCATGAGCTGCTCTCGTCCGCCATGCCCTTCTGCCATGATTTTCTTTCTCACCTCTGAACAATGAAGGCCCAGAGCAATGGATTTGGCTGACCATGGACTGAACCTCTGAAACAGTGAGCCCCAAAGAAATTTTTCATCCTCCACGTTGCTCTTGTCAGATCTTTTGGCCACAGTGACAAAAACATTTACTGAAACACTGGTATTTGGAGTTAGGAAAAGCAGAGTTTAAATTTAGGGTCAGCAACTGGATGAGCCTTTTCATTAGGCTGATACCCTCTCTGGATCTCAGTTTCCCTTTTGCTGCAGTGGCAACAAGGATATTTGCCATGTCTGTTTGTCATGAGGGTTATACTTTTTTTTTTTCAAATTTAAAAAGTAAATGACTTGTAATTACACACACACACACACACACACACACATACTTGGTTTTGAAGTTTTCTTTTGTTTTCTCCTTTTTACTCTTCCTCTGGTTTATCTTTTTTCCTCATAATTTTCCTTTGCTTTATGGTTCCAATTTTTTTCCTTGTCTTTGGACAACTCAAAATTTTTATTTTTAAAATCTCCTTTAGATTGCTCAATTTATTTATTTATTTACTGGTGCTGGGAACTGAACCCAGGGTGTCATGTTGTGATGGCAAAACCGGCCCTGGTTGTGAGATGAAATTACAAAATGGTGATGGTAAGAAGCCAACGCCTGGGGAAGGGATCAGTTCTGCTCCCCTCTCTCAGCCTTGCTCCAGGAAGCCTACCTCTTGGATTGTAAATAACAGCCCTAAGAATTTGACTACTCCCTCTTGAAATGTAACAGATACCTGTGAAAGAGCCCTTTCTACTTATCTATTTCTGTGAGTATCCTTTATGTTAGAGACCCTGCACGAGGCCTTCATCCCCATAGGTTAGGAATTTTTTAAAAGAAGAAAAAAGCCCCAGTGATAGGTTGGGTCTAAGATGATGTCAAATAACCTAAAAATATTGTGAGAACTGTGGATCGGGCCTCAGAATTTGGAGTTTTTGTTTTCCTCTGGGCTCGCTGGTGTAAAATAAAATTTGCAGTTCTCCTCTCTGCGGCTGGCTGCTTCTCAGCCAGTCTGTTTCCTGCAACAGTATATGCAGATTGCACTATTATTTCCAATTCGTGGGGGACAGGTTCTTTCATTATCTTTTGTAACTGCCATTTGTGATAGATTTAAAAATCTATTATTTTTAATTTTTATTGATAAATAATAATTGTATATATTTATGGGGTACAATGTGATATCTTGCTATATGTATAAATTATAAAGGATTAAAGCAAGCTAATAACATATCTGTCACCTCATACATTTTTGTGATGAGAATGATGAAAATCTACTCTTTGCAATTTTGAGATATACATCATTATTATTATTAACTATTAGTCACCATGCTATGCAATAGGTCTGTAAAACTTATTCCTCACAACTGAAATTTTGTACCCTCTGATTAACATTTCCCCATTCCCCCCTCCTCAAGATGGATTTTTGTTGGTGTGGCTTGTAATTTTTGACTTAAACTCCATTTCAGTGAAGCTTGTTTCCTGTTTTTTTTTTTTTTTTTTTTTTTTTGGTGGGGGGGGGTTTTCAGTCCCAGGAATTGAAACCAGGGGCGCTTAACCACTGAGTCACATACCTAGCCATGTTTTTATTTGTTTATTTTTGAGACAGGGTCTTGCTTAGTTGCTTAGGGCCTCACTATATTCCTGGGGTTGGCTTTGAACCTGTGATCCTCCTTCCTCAGCCTTCTGAGCCACTGGGGTTACAGGCCTGTGCCACCATGTCTGGCTTCCTATGGGTTTTCTATTTGAGCTAGGTTGTATGAGTACCTGAGAACTTTGTTATTAAACAATTGACCTCTCTTCTGTTCAAGGACAATTAATTATTCAGTAATTGTCCCTTGCGATACAAGTTTTTCCTCCCTACTGAATCATTCCAGTCAGCATATAAACATGCTACAATACCTTCTAATTTGTTTTCTTTTGCTGTTTTCCTTTATAGAAAAACTTCTTGAATGACTTGTCTATATTTGATGTTCCAATTTTTTTTTTTTCTTGAACTTGTTCCATTCAAGCTTTCTCTATTCTGAATCACCCTTGCCAAGGTCAACTTCCCTTGGCTGAAACCAATTGTCGGTTCTTGATCCTTACTTACATTTAATCACTAGTCATTGATCCAGTTGGTTACTTGCTCCTTCTTTGAACACTTTATTTATTTGGCTTTCAAGATCCCACTTTCTGTTTTCTTTCTACCTCAATGGCCCCTCAGTCTCTTTCTCCTTCAATAGGTCATCCTTATTTCCTTGACCATATATGCAGGTGTGGCTCAGGGCTCAGTTCTCTTATGTCTTATCTCTTCTCTTTATTTTCATGTATTGTCTCAGGGGATGAAATAACATTTGTTTTTTCCTGTACCTGGAAAGATCCCCCAGGTATTCACAGATTTGTTCCTTAATTTTGGGTCTGGTTTCAAGTTTGTTTTTATCTGTTAGTCCTTTCCTAATCATTTTATATAAATTGTACTCTATCTCTAATACTAAGAATAAATGGATAATGAAATGGTCAGGCAGTCAGGGTAATGGCCATTATTAAGGTTTTATTCAAAGGCAGAGACCACACCAGTAGAAACACTGATGGGTTCATCAAGGCCTTTTTCAGATGTAATGACCATGAGGCTTATCTATTGGAACATTCCTGCCAACTCCTTTATCCCAAGTTGTGGGAAAATGGAAGATGGAAATGAACCCAGATAGGAGTTATAGGAAGAATGAAAACTCAAAGGCTAAAGGATCAAGCCAGTAGCTTTAACACTTTCCCAGAAACTCTTTAACATGGATTTTGACCAATGGCTTTGGTACTTTTTCAAAGCCTGTTTAACTTGGATTTTGGTCAATGTTCGTATTTAGAAGCCATATAAGCTCCTAAGCGAGCGCACCAAAATGGATTTTCCTGTTATCAAATCCCCTCCCACATTTCAGGAGTTCTGTCTCTTCTCTTCTCACTTATATAAACCCTGCTTCTTTTACTCCTCCCTTTTGTTATTGTCCGTGGATTTTATTCTTAAAATATGCAAAAAAATTGGTGAAACAAAGAAAATCTAATTTCATCTCAAAACTCCGTTTCACTAATTATCCTTCTTACCTTGATTTGTTTTCCCCCACAATACATCATTACCCAAAATGCTTATTATTACTTGTGCATTTATTCATTGTTCAGCTCACTTAGCAAAATGTGAAGTCCTTTGAGGGCCAGAACTTCGTCTGTGTAGTTGTACACACAGTTGATGTAATAGTGCTGAGCACAGAAGAGGCACTTGATATTTATTGAATGAGTAAGTAAATGAAAGTAGATGATACTTTTTCATTATTCCCTATGCTTGTTCCCTCTTTAAGAAATATCTTTGGCAATTCTGTCTGTTCAGAATTATGGTAAGTTTTAAGCCTCTTCCCAAATTGCCAGTGTATAAAGAAATTATTAAACTGCCAAGTGTCACATCCATATTAGGAACTGTCTGCTAGTATTAGAAGTATCAGCCTAAGGTTCATGGGTTACAAGAATGGCCTTTAGAGCTCTGTCAGTTCCTTGAATTTCAGAACAAAAAGTCGTGTATAGATGTTTATATGCAGCTTCCTTGGGAAAAGTCTTTTTTTTTTTTTTTCCTTCTTTCTTTCTGTTGGTACTGGGGATTGAACCCAGGAGCACTTAACCACTGAGCCACAGATCCAGCCCTAAGTATTTTATTTAGAAACAGCACCTCACTGAGTTGCTCAGGGTTTTGCTAAGTTGCTGAGGCTGACCTTGAACTCAGGATCCTCCTGCCTCAGCCTCCTGA
This sequence comes from Glaucomys volans, assembly GCA_020662805.1. Lineage (NCBI taxonomy): Eukaryota > Metazoa > Chordata > Mammalia > Rodentia > Sciuridae > Glaucomys > Glaucomys volans. The sequence goes on from JAJEJO010049485.1 coordinate 907,410, forward strand.
ACCGCTGGGACTGCAGGCATGTGTCACTATGCCTGGCGTAGGAAAAGTCTTAAAGCTTCCATTAGTTTCCCAAAGGGGTGCGTGGTCCAATTAAAGCTTTTGAAGTATTGTTACCTTCTTTGGATATTGATCAGTTAAAACCTACCACTGTTGAATATAAAACATTGACTTTGCCTTCAAACTAACTTATCTCTTTGTTTCCTAGAAGCAAAGCACCTTGGTATTGAAGTAACACCTTAAGTGGGTGCCCATATAAAATGTCCTGTAACTTGTTTGCCATGCTGTCCTCAGGAGCTTATAAAGTAGCATTGACATACAAATCGATGTTGAAAAATTCCATTCAGATTTCATACATTTTTGTCTTGTTCAACCCCAGAGACCTATAGAATATGTCATATCCTTTTCCATTGGTCGGTTTTAAAAGTGTATGAAGAAATCATGCCACCTCCCCAGAGACAATGTCTTCAATTCCTCTGAACATGGGACAGGCAGAGAACATTTCATTATACTGACAACGTTTTTGAGTATTCCCCTCTTTGTCAATAGCTCAAATTTGGACATGACACTTCTGTTAATGCAACTTAGTATCACAAGATGATTATTGTGGGCCAGCTAGGGAAGGCCTGGAAATCTGCAAGGCAGGAAACTGGTGGAAGGCTTAGCCCTTGTTTGGGTCACAAATGGTGCGGAATTGAGACCAGGTAGAGGTAGTGAGAATGGAGAGAGAGAAAGGTGTTCGTCGGACAAGGAGTTAAAAAAAAAAAAATCATAGGACTTGTCGATAGTTGTCAAGTGGAAGAAGGAGAAGGGGAGAGAGGAGTCAAAAATGACTGGAGACTGTTATGCTAAGTGAGATCAGCCAATCCCAAAAATCCAAAGGCCGAATGGTCTCTCTGATTAATGAATGATGATGCATAATGTGGGGGGGAAGGGTGGCAAGAATGGAGGAAGGATAGATAGCATAGAGGGAAGGGGGGGTGGGGGCGGGGTGGGGGGTAAAAATAATAACAGAATGTGTGACATATACCATTGCCCTGTGTACATGCATGAATGCACAGATGGTGTGACTCTACTTTGTGTACAACCAGTGAAACAATAGCTGTACTCCATTTGTGTTCAATGAATCAATAAGTAAATAATAATAATAAAAAAAATGACGTTCGTGCTGAATTAAAATGAGAGGGAAGGGAGAGAGACACAAGTGGCAAGAGAGCTTGGCACTTCACTTCAATCCAACACTGAATGAGAAGTGGAAGGATAGAGTCCAAGACACGCATAGCTTAAGACAGTTGGAGGAGAAGCAAAAGAGATTAGGGCAACTCAAATGCCCCAGGGAGTGTTGTGGGGTCCAGTTATCCACACATAGTGAGACCACCAGACACTAGAGTAGAAAAAGAAATTTATTTTGGGGAAAGAGAGGAAAAAGAAAACAGACTGACGAGTAAGGACCACTACTCCAAGTGAAGGAAGCAGTGGTAGTGAGTGACTTCAGCAAGCTGGTTTTTAAAGTGAAAATCATTTAAAAAAAAAATCCTGGCAGGCTTACAATAGGGGCCTTTTTTTTTTTTCCCCCTCTTTTCAAGGAGAATGCAAGCGACCAGCTCCAGCTTATCTATTTCAGGCTGCACCTGGCGAGTTAGCAGGGCGGCTAGGCGGGGGAGCCAGATTACCCATATCTGAAACTGGCTGCTTCTGGGGCCTCTAAAGGGATGGGGTTGCTTCACAAAAATGGTCACAGTGCCCTAAACTCATGACCACATTATTTTATCTCGGGTACTGTCAGAGAGTCTCTGCTGGTTTTTTTTTCTTTTTTCTTTTTTCCCCTATAAGGGGGTGTCAACTCTTTTACAGGAGGCCAACTGAGGCAAGAATGGCAAGGGGGAGAGACAGCCGGGGTAAAAACCATGAATAATGGTAAATTTCATCTTTAGATGCGGGACCGGGTAAAGGGGTCTGCGCTAGGCAAGGGAATTATCTTTGTAGACTTCGCAGGGTTTGGCCTAGTGCTTTGAACAGAGTAAGCGGGCGATGTCTGTCTGGTGAGCAGTGGAAGAATGCACCAAGCTTGAATGAATGGAGGAAGGACAAACTGGCAGCCTTCGCTCTGCTTCCGACCGACAGCAGCTGAGAGCAGGCGGCAGAGGCATGCTCTGATGGGGCAGGGCTCGCTGGCCGCCAATCCGAGCCTCAGCCTCAATTCCGGCTCCGAGGCCATGCCCCGCCCCGGCTCACTCCGGCTCTGCGCGTTGCTCTCCGCCAGTGGCGCGCGCAGCTGCGCAGCTCCCGGAAGTGCGCCCGTGCCGGCGCCGCGGGCCGAGGTGAGCGCGTGGGCTGGGCGGGCCCGGCTGCTGGCCGCTCCGGGTCGGGCCTGTAGTCGCCAGCGTCAGCGCGAGACTCAGTCGGGCCTCCCGGAGCGGCGGCGGAGCCAGCGGACGCGCGCGTTTGTGCGCCAGGGAGCGCGCTCTCGGCGAGGGCGGGGGAGGGGCCGCGCGGGCTGTACCGAGACTCTGGGTGCAGGGAGCCGCCCGAAACCCGATCTGGCCCTGTCCTGTGCTCGGGGGCGGTGCCGGGTCTCTACGCCGCGACCCAAAACGTCCAGGCCACTTCCACCGAGGACTGAAAATGAGCCTCGGGAGGAGGGCTACCGACCTGGAGAAGCCTAGGGTGTTTCTCATCAGGGTGCTCTCGGTGAGGGTGAGGGGACTCAGGGTGGAGACTGGTCCCCTGGTCAGCACAGTCCAGACCGGGCGCTAAATGCTAGTAGCTGCCCCTATCCATTCATGACAACCCCGAAAGTGCCCCCACAAATTAACAAACGTTAGAACTGCTCCTTCCCAAATCGCAGGCTTTAGCACTTTGGGTTAGAATCTGGTTGCCACATGTGAGCCTCCAAGTTTCCAGATCTGTAAACTTTAATACTTAACCTTGCAGGGTGCTTGTAGAGATTAGAAATAACATGAGCAGTCTAATAGCTGATAGGTAATAGGCGCTCAACAACTGGTTACTTATAGGTGTAACCATGTAACTTATGTATGTATAGTAAGAATACCTCTATAGGTGCACATTTATAAAATTCGAATTTGTTAAAGCTTTAATAAGTATAACAAGTATGCATTCGTAGTAACTAGGGTTTTTTTTGTTTTTGTTTTTTTTTAGTAACTACTGGGAGCCGATCCATAGGAAGTAGTTGGGATATAAACTTATAAACCCTCTATTAAGTAATTTAATTTTGAAACTTCAAGACATTTTTCTTACAACTATCGTGGTGTGTATTAATTAACATCAGGTTTAAATATTATATAAAATGTATAGTTTCCCCTTTTGGCATTTCTTCTAAATGTTATCTGAATTGCTGTCTTAATTCAGGAACCAACTAAATTTGAACAAGTTTACACATTAGTGTCTTGCTATTTGAAATTTTGTTACTTGTTATTTAAAACTCAGAAGCCAAATTCATTTAGATAGTGAAGGATTTTTGTACATATATGCATTTAAAACATTTTTTATTTTCCTTTTTTCTTAAAGTGGTGCTGAGGCTCCAACCAGGGTCTTGAGCATGCTAGGCTGTGGTTAGAGAATATATACTTTAAGAATCCAGTCTTTTGAAATTTAATTATGCATATGATCTCTTTTGATAGTGTTTTTTATGCAATAGGAGTGTATATTCTGCAGTTATTGGGTCTAGTGTTTTGTAAATGTCAATTAGATCTTTGGCTTATAGTGTTACTCAGATTCTGTATCCTTACTGATTTTTTGTTTGCTTTGTATACTTATCCTATCAGTTACTGAGAAAAGGGTATAAAAATCTCCAGCTGTGACTGAAGATTTGTCCTTTAGAATCGTTTCTAGATACATACACATTTAGGGTTATGTGTTCTAGTGATTCGACATATTTGTTCTAATGGAATATTACCCCCATCCTCTAGAACTGGGGATTGAACTCTGGGCTTCATGCATGCCAGGCAGGCACTCTTCCGTTGAGCTACATCCCCAACCCTCAAATGGTGTTTTTATTTCTCTTCTTATTGATGTCTACTTTGTACTAATATAGCCACACTATTTTTCATGAATTGATTTACTTCTTATAATGAAATAACCCTCTTTATTTTTGTTTGTGTTCATTTCTCCTTGGTCAGATACTAATACAGCCATATCAACTTTCCTATCTATGATTGCTTTTTGCATAGACTAGCTTTTTTTCATGCTTTTATTTTCAACCTAATCTTGTTTTTAATATTTAAAATGTCTCTTGCAGACAGCATATAGTTGAACCTTGCTTTTTTTTTGTCTGTGGTGCTGGGGATTGAACCCAGGGCCTTATGCTTTTGAGGCAGGCACGCTACCAGCTGAGCAATATCCCTGGCCCTTGGATCTTGCTTTTTACAGTGGGATAAACTCTGTTTTATAATTCAAGTGTTAGTCTGTTTACATTTAATGTAGTTCTTGATATGCTTCCCTGCTGCCACAAGTTGAGCAGCTTTACACCATGCCTTTCTGCCATGACATTTTACCTCATCTCAGACTGAAAACAGTGGAGTCAGTTGACCATGGACTGAATCTTTTGAAACTGTGAGCCAGATAACCATTTCCTCCTCCAAGTTGTTTGTGTCAGGTATTTGGGGTGAAAAGCCGACTAACATAAGGTTAAGGAAGGTTTTTCGTTCTGGAGTGTTGAAAACTCTGGTGTCTCTCATTACCAATTGGCCTCTTATATCTCTCTTTTGCTCTTAACACTGTTGCAAAAAAAAAAAAAAAAAAACCAAGAAGAAAAAAACCAAGGTTTTTAAACCTTGCAGTTGCATCAACCCTTGTCCAAGAGCTTATGAGGCCCTCCTCCTCTCTTTTGATTTTTAAATGATTTTCTGATATAGAATTATTTTGCTGAAGTGATAGGGATGAGAATGTTGCTTCTTACACCTCAAGAAAAATGCAGCTATTAAAAAAGCTGGAGTTTTATACTGATCTCTGATTCAATGAGAAATCCAGGTGATTGTGTGTGTGTTTGTGTTTTGATTATTGCCATTAGTGTTATGGAGGAATGATGATCTTTAGCTCCTTCACAACGTTTATGGACTGACCTACTGATCTACTGACCTGACTGATCTACTGTTATGAATACTTGCATGAAAGTTAACTAGGAATATGGAGTTTCTGATCCTCAGTAGATGCATATATATATGTGTGTGTGTGTGCATATATATATATATGCATATATATATATATATATATATATATATATATATATATATGTTTTTTTTCTTTTTGTACTGGGGATTGAACCCAGGGGTGTTTTATCACTGAGCTACATCCCCAGGCTTTTTGTTTTTTTATTTAGAGACAGGGTCTCACTATGTAGCTTAGGGATTCACTAAGTTTCTGAGGCTGGCCCTGAACTTGCAGTCCTTTGCCTCAGCCTCCCAAGTTGCTGGGATTATAGGTGTGTGCCACTACACTCTGCTAAAATATCTTAATATTAACCTTGTCACTAACTGCTTCTCAGTTGCTGTCTTCTAAATTTCTATGTTAGTCATCTTTGCAGAATACCTGAAATAAACAACTATATGGAGGAGAGGTTTATTTTGGCTTCCAGTTTCATAGTTTCCAGTCTGTGGTCACTTGGCCTTGTTGCTTTGGGTCTGTGGTGGCACAGTATATTGTAGTGGGAGCATGAAGCAGAGGGGGCCTGTTCATCTATTATGGAGGTGTCTCATCCTTCCAACATTAGCCTGTGTTCCTAGGGCACGAGTGTCTTTGTCCAGCTCTGTTTTAGAGTCTGCAGATACAGAAATGTTTTGCAGAAGAACTGTTTACCTAGAAACGTATAGTGAAATGCTTTCATGTAGTGCGTTTCATTCTTCTACGTGGTCTGGACATTTGAAGATCAAGGGAGAATGTTTTAAAACATCAGGGCAATGCTGGCTATTTAGATATGGGATCAGGGTTTTCTCTGATGTTTCAAGTTTGCAGTCTTTCAAAATAGAATATTGTATATGTTGAGCCGTTTCAAAAGACACAAATTGACCTAGGGCTACTCAGGTAGGGCACATGCATTGTTCTTTCTGAAAATGTGTCTTTCTCCTCTATATAGCATTCAATATCATTATCTCTTTAGCATTCCTGTGAGGATTTGATTCTTCCCAGAGACAGTCCCACCTCAGAAACACTTCTCCTAAAAGAACTTGGGAAGCCAAACGATGCCTATTGACCTGGGGCAGGCCCTAGGCCTGCTGCCCTCATTATCAAGGGCTGAAGACTACTCATTCTCTGGATCAGATGCTGCCTCTCATGGGGAGCTCTCCAGCCCTGAGACTGCACGCCAGCTCTTCAGGCAGTTTCGTTACCAGGTGCTGTCTGGGCCCCACGAGACCCTGAGACAGCTTCGAAAGCTCTGTTTCCAGTGGCTGCGGCCAGAAGTTCACACCAAGGAGCAGATCCTAGAGATTCTCATGTTGGAGCAATTTCTGACCATTCTCCCTGGAGAGATCCAGATGTGGGTGCGTAAACAGTGTCCAGGCAGTGGAGAAGAGGCAGTGACCCTTGTGGAGAGCTTAAAGAGAGATCCACGGAGACTATGGCAGTGGGTAAGCAGAGTATTCTTATCTGTGAATGAAGCACAGAGCTTTTCTGGGGATCATCAGGTGTATTGTCTTATTTCTTATACCACTTATGACCCCAAATGTGTAGGATTTTCCACACCAAAACCAACTCTCTGATTCTCTGACACAAACTGAGCATTCAGCAGTTCGGTTCAATTCTGACATGGAGTTAGCACATACACCACCCATACAGGGCTCAGTCCACACGACTGTTCCCCAATTTCAGATGCCAGTGACAAGCTCCAGGCATGATTTGACCTGAAAAATTGGCTATGATTGGGCAGTTCTCACAGTTTCCTCTTCAGATCTGATAATTAGAATGGCATACAGAATTCAGGAAAGCACTGTCCTTATTGTTTCCAGTTTATTATAAAGGATACAGTTCTCCAACAGCCAAATGGAAGAGATGCATAGGGTGCTTCCCTGCCCTCTTCTGGTATGCCACCTTAACAGTACCTCAGTGAATTCATCAACCTGGATGCTCCCTGAACTCCAGCAGTAAGTTTCTATGAGGGTTTCACTGTTTCAGCACAATTGATTACATCATTTTCCATTGGTGATTGAAAATCTCCAGTTCCTCTCCCTTCCGCAGAAGTTGGGATGCTGGGGCATTGAAATTTGAATCCTTTAATCACAAGGTTAGTTTCTCTGTCAGTCCACTTTCATCCTGAAGCTATCTAGGGTTCACTAAGAGGTAACTCATTAGCATAAATTCTGATATGGTTGACAAGGCCATTAGGAATAACAAAAGACATTTCTTTCAGGAAGTTACAAGAATTCTAGGACCAAATTTTTTCTTCTTATACTGGGGATCATTGAGCTGCATCCCCAACCCTTTTTATTTTTTGTTCTGAGATAGGGTCTTACTAATTTGCCAGCCTGCCTCAAACTTGAACTTGTGATCTTCCTGCCTCAGCCTTCTGAGTAGCTGAGATTACAGGTATGGGCCACCAGGCCCGGCCCAACTGTTGTTTGTACCACATCTGCATTCTTTATACCTCACCTAATTCTTACTCTGTGACTCTCAACACTTAAGGCATTGGGGGTTGAAGATAGTCTCCTTTCCCATTCTATTTTTAGAATGTTTGAGTTGTTAAAAAACCTGAGTTTTAATTGGTAGAGAATGTCTAGTAGAAACAATATAATGGTATGTTTTAGTGGTCTCCCAGGCTGGTTCAGGCCTTAGCTTTTAGTGTCTCTTATGATAGTCCTTTCATTGGTTCCTGCTGGACTAAATTTATTTTTAGTTGGTTTTCTCTTTTTCTACTTACTCCATGTCTAAGAAGACTATTTTCCAGTCTGTTACAGAAGGCTAGCTTCATATCCTTTAGAAATCCTGACTCTGCATCCTTCAGTAATTAGTTCTGTCTGTTCTCTAGATCAGCATCCAAGTTCTAGGACAGGAAATCTTATCAGAGAAGAAGGAATCCTCCAGATGCCAAGTGGGTGAGGTGGAGCCCCAACTTGAAGTGGCACCTCCAGAGATGGGACTTCAGAGTTCACCTGCAGGGCCCCAGGAGCTGCTGAATCACATCGTGAAAGAGGAATCTGATGCAGAACCAGAATTAGGTGAGGAGCAGTTATCCATGGTGGGGTATGGTGCTCTCTTGGAGAAATTTAGGGATTGTGGTTAGTAGGCCTAGTGTGAATTAAAATGATACAGTGTCCCTGAAAGTTTGAAAACGGTAGATCTACATGTACCGCTTTGACTTGGCGATTCAAAGTCTGTATTGTAAACCACTTTGTGTCTAGGCCAGACCATTTGGATTTTGATTCAGAGGACAGAAAGTGGAAGAAAATATAAATGAGACTGGAAGTTTGGTGGGGGAATTTGTTAGGACATAAACACACGTCTTAAAATTTGGATGGTAGAATGGATCATTCTAATTTGGGGGGATGGTTTTCTGTGCTCTCTGGGGAGTGGTTAAGGAAAACATCTAGTTTCTGAAAACTTCCTTTTCTCACTGCAGCTTTGGCTGCTTCCCAGCTTCCTGCCCAACCTGAGGAAAGGCTCATTAGAAATCAGAACCTCGGAGCTGCACTTCTCCCTGCTGCACCTCAGGTGAGCTGGGCTCCAGCCTCTTTTACTTGGAACCAGGCTTCAAGGGTTTGTCATTGGGCAGAAGGATTACCAGGGTTGCAGTCTCTGAAGGGGATTAAAGAGAAAGACCTGGTTGGGTACAGTTACAATAAATGCAGAATGAGCCCTGAGTTTAGTACTTTTAAGTCAGAATATTTCCTAATTGTCTTCTTGAGTAAAGGAATCTGGCAAATTCTGGCAAATCCTGTCTCTACCCAAGTATGGTCATTTCTTTATTACTTTTAGGTTATGTCAAGACTAGACTATCTTCATTGGGTGTGGTGGCACATGCCTATAATCCCTGCTATTCAGGAGCCTGAGTTAGGAGAATTGAGAATGGGTAACAGCATAATCTTGACAAAAACAAGAAAAAGAAAAATCTTTTATTTCCTAGTATAGATTGCCTGGGAGTCATTTTAAATTTTTGAATGGTTATTTCTAATGTACAACAGGTGAACAGGTGAATCTCCCCCCCGCTTATGGAAATATAAAATTAGCAAACTACATATATCTAAAACATATATTCTAAATATACAATTTAGAAAGTTTTGACATACATGTATAGTCCTAAAAGCATGACCACAATCAAGATAATAAATATAAATATAAATTTTTTTTTTTGTCTCCTTAACCTAAGATGATTTTATGACATTTTATCTCAATGCTGTGACACAGAAACCGACCAGTTTGTTGAAGCAAAACATTTAAATCAGTTGTTTGGGCATTAGCTCGAGATTGATCATTTAATGAATAAATGGAACTCAAGGTTGAATAGTGCACATGATTTAAAAGTTTTGGTTATTAGCAGTAATTTGGAGTGTTCTATTCTGTTACATTTAGTCTTTCCTTGTCTCATTTCCATTCTGTTAGAATGGCCTTTTAGCTGATTTTTACTCCTCCAGTTTATCCCCTTCCCAACTGTCTTCCTCATAGATGATATTTCAAATTTTTCTAGTTTTTTTTTGCTGTTCTCCAAGTTAAAGACCCTCTAGTGGTTCTCTATTATGTACAAAATGGAGTTCACATTCTTCAGGTGGCCTTTAGGACTTCATCAGTTTTCTTTAATATTTTTTGCCTCATGTTGTGTAGGTGTTCTCACCTTCCTCTGAATACAAAATGTTTTTCAGGTCTTGTTTCTTCTGTTCAATTAGCCAATAATAATAAAAAAAAGATAATAAATAACCCATCACACTCTTAAGTTTCCTCTTTCCTGTTCCTTTTTGCCTTCCCACATCATTCTGAGATAATACTGGTCTACTTTCTGTCACCACACATTAGTTTTTTTTCCTGAATTTTATATACAACAGAATCATGCCAAATGAGTCTTAATTGTTCTGCATATAGTGTGTCTTTTTTGAATATCTTAATATATACTCACTGGTTTTATTTAATTTTAATTTTAATTTAATTTTATTTATGTTTTTTGGACTGAGAATTTAATCCAGGATTTTGTGCTTGTGAAGCACACATATTATCACATTCCCAGCCTGGATACTGGATATTTTTGTATTTCTAAAAGTGCTCTTGAGTTTTGCTCTGGGATGCAGTCAAGTTGGTTGGACAAAATGTGTTATACAGTGGTTTACTCTGATTTGGGGGAGTTATGTTTCAGGACCCCGAGTGAATGCCTAGAACCATATACAATTTTTTTCATATCCTTACGTGCCTGTGATTGATTTATAAATCAGGAAAGATTAGAGGTTAATAATAAAAGTAGAACAATTGTAAGAAGAATATATTGTAATAAAAGTTATGTGGATGTGGTCTCTCAAAGTATCTTATTGTCTTGTTCTTACCCTGTGATAACGATGTGAGATGACACAGGCCTGCGTGATGCGATGAAATGAGGTGAATGACTAAGCACTTAGTACTCACTTGGCTATAACTTGTGCAGTTTGTGGTACAACATCAGAACTAGCATTCATTTCTTTTTCCTTCTTTGTAGTTTCACAGATTTGTTTTTACCATAGATCTTGGCAACCTCAGGATAGGATTTTTTAAAATTATCATGTTGAAAACTTTCATACTTTTCACTTAAAGGAAGCAGTCATGTACTTGGGGCCTTTATTTAATAAAATAAGTGTTACTTGAACACAAGCACTGGGATACCATAACAGTGGATCTGACAACCGAGATGGTCACTAAATGATTAACAGGCGGATAGCATGTACAATGTGGATATGCTGGACAAAGGGATGATATGTGTTCTGTGAGAGATTTCATTGTGCTACTTGGAATGATGTGTAGTTTAAACTTATGAATTGTTTATTTCTGAAATGTTCTCTTCAGTATTTTCAGACCACAATTGACTGTGGGTAACAAACCATGGAAAGTGAAGCTGGGATCAAGGGAGATTACTAGTTTTTCTTTTTGGCCATACTAGGGATTGAACCAGGGTTGCTCTACCACTGAGCTACATGCCCAGCCCTTTTAAATTTTATTTTAAGGTAGTGTCTTACTCAGTTGCTGAGGCTGGCCTTGAATTGGTGAACCTCCTGCCTCAGCCTACGAGTCGCTGGGATGAGAGTTGTGCAGCACCACATCTGGCTAAGGGGATGTGGATACTTTATAGTATCAAAGGAGCCTGTAATATGGGGCTAATTTTTCTCCTCTGAGGCAATAGCCTTCTGAGTATTCTGCCTACTGCCTTTTACTATACTGGGTTTTCCACTCTGGCTAGTGGAATAGCTATGTGAGTGTCTCAGTTTACCTTGGGGAAGGACAATGAAGAGGTAGCAGGAGAGGAATATGCCTTTTTGGTGAATCAGGGTACCAGAAACCAACTGTTAAGCAGGAGGTTACTTGGTGGAAAAAGATTTGTGGCCCTGGACATATATTTTAATGTTAGAGCACATGAGAACCAAGGTTTAATCCCTAGCACACACAAATAAATTATATAAATAAATAATAAAAAAGAAAAAAATAAAAGATTTGGGTATTCTGTGAAATATTTCAACCAAGCATGGAAAATTATTGCCTCTTATGTACAGTATCTCCATGACAGCTATATTTAACTTATTAATATGTTTTAACTAGTGGAATGCACAGTCATTAACCATTTCCTGTTCTGGAGAACTTAAAAGATCAGAATACTCAGCAGCACCAATTCATTATTAACAACTGTATGTAACTGGTTATAAACCACTCAAACAAAAATCATCCTTGCCCAATTCCAACATCCCTCCCCCAAACTAAAAACAATTATTTGCCTCAGAAAAACCTTGATATTTAATGAATCCATTGGAAGTGTAGGAAATTTTAAAATATAAGTCATCACTTCTAATCTCTTCCATGAATTAGGAGCTTTGTGAATAATACCAGAATAATGAAGTGGTGTCACTATCACAACACAGTAGTACGTTATCATCAGAAACCATGATTAAGTTGGACCCTCACTTAGACTGGAGGGATAGATGCATTTCATTTACTACGCAGATTTTTTTTCAAATGTATATGATAGAAGCACTCCTTGTGAAATCAGGTGTGATAATGTCTTGTCAATCCACAAGATGGTGCTATTTCCATACAGAAATAGAGCTGTTTGGAAGTTTCCTTCTCTCTAAATATGAGAAAAGAGCAAGATGGCTACTATTTGTGTCCGGTGTCTCAAGTGGGGGTGTCATTCACACTTCTTGAGCATCTTGGCAGTTCTTTGAGTAAGTATGTCGCTTTAAGCTGTAGATATACTGTTCAGAGACCCCTGAAGCAACTTTTCTGGCTTTTGAGTGAGCTGATGCACCCTTGTGGGCTTTGATGCTCATATCCTTTTTTGTCTTGTACTGTTCTTAGTGGTGATTCTTCTGGTACCCATGGAATAGGCCCTGTGCCCAGCAAGCTGGCCATCTAGTCTATTACTGGGCTTGGTGCCTGCATCCTTTTCTTCACTAGCAGTGAAGTGAGGATCTGTGTTTTCTGACCTTGAAGACTGAGGACTCCTGCTTTCAGCAATATTTCCTCAGGCTGGTTATCTTTAGGAAGTTATTAAAATAACCTTATTCACAGAGCATTAACAAAATAAGCTTCCAGCAGCTCATGCTTGTTTCTTTTTTTAAAAAAAAAGTGGTATGGGGATTGAACCCAGAGGAACTTTACCACTGAACTATATCCTCAGTTGTTTTTACTTTTTAGTAAGGGTCTGAAGACAGAGTCTTGCTGTTTGCTGTAACTGACTTTGACCTTGTGATCTTCCTGCCTCAGCCTCTCTAGCCACTGGAGTAACAGGCATGCACCAGCATCCCTGACTCAGAGCAACTTTTAAACATTTTAAATTGAAATTTATATTAAAAATGTGGTTCTGGTTAATAGTTGAGGTCACTTATCAGCTTCCTTCCCTTTTCCACACTAGAAGATTCAGCCTTTCCTTTCCAAATTATTTTGGCTTAGTATCTGCTAATTCAAGACTTTTTGGTGTCCTTTCTCCTTGAGTCATTTCCACCTTCTTTGATGCACTGGGACAGACTTGCTTCAGAACTGAGAATACCATCCCTGAGGGGTATATTGTATGTGATAGTAAGATGATTATTTCATGCCTTTCCCCATTTCTGCTTCCTGGCTGTTTATAACATAATGTCTGGCTATGAACTTGCCGGTCCCTGAAAATGAGCAGAATTCCTTCCTTAGTTTTCTCTGCAAAGCCTGGGGGTGCGTCTGGGAGACTGCAGTGGATGGTAATATTATATATTATCTACTGAGGACTTACTTTCTGAGAGCTTTATTTTAGCCTGACAATATACATTGAGTGCCTCCTCTGTCACAGGCATTGAAGAGTATGACTGAGTCCTTTTCTCAAGGAGTTTAATGCTAGTAGAGGTGATGATTAATCAAATACTTCTGTGTATGTGTGTGCATATGAATATACATGTATATTCATGCACACGTAAGTATTTAATAAACTGATGAATGCTATAAATGAAAAATATGGTGTGCTTTGAAAACAGGAGACACTGCTTTGTTTCTTCCAAACCTCCCAACAAGTTGTTGAGTTCAATACTGTCATTAGGTGAGGACCAGAATTCTAAAAGGTTAAATAATTTGCTCAAAGTTACACAGGTAGAAATTGGCAAGCCTGGTACTTGAAACCCAGTATATTCTACTCCAAAGAATGCTACTCACCCCAAGTTCCTAGTGGTCTGCTTCATAGTGGGGAGATAGAAATTAGAATTTGTGAAAGTAAATTCTAGCTGGGCGACATTCCTAATTTTCTTGGTCTGGTTCCATGGGAAAAGAAGGCTGCTTTGTGGATAATAGAGGAATACTTTGCTATAGATAAAATATCAATTTTCCTCCAATTGGGAATAAAATTAATGTTATGCTGTACATGCAGAACTGTTGAGAGATTCCAGTTGTGAATGGCTACAACATCCGACTTGTCTTTATCTTTGTTTCAGAGTAAGGCTTATTATAAAAGTTGGTTTCATTGTTGATCCTTCTCACCTTTTCATTGATTTTTTTTCCTTGCTTTTCCAACAAATTCCTTTTAAATCTCTTTATTTTCCTTGTTGAATTTTCATTAAATATTAAGAATATCAGGTTCCTATTGCCAAAGATGCATACTATAAGCACTTGAAAGAGTTAAAAAAAGGAACAGTATAGAAAAGCCTCCTTCTGTATGTTTTCTATTCTTAAATACACGCAGCCCCCCCCCCCAAAAAAAAAAACAGAACTTTACCCTAAATGTTTTGTAACCAAAACAAGAAATACTGATATAAAGGATTGTCATTTTCCCCTTGGTTTGTTTGTTCCTTGACCCATTCTCCCATAAGTTCCTTTGTTTTCTGGTTTTGGGGATTGAAGTTGGGGGCTCTCAACCACCGAGCCACATTCTCAGCCCTATTTTGTATTTTATTTAGAGACAGGGTCTCACAGAGTTGCTTAACACCTTGCTTTTGCTTAGACTGGCTTTGAACTTGCCATCCTCCTGCCTCAGCCTCCTGAGCTGCTGGGATCACAGGTGTGCACCACCATGCCCAGTTCCCATGAGTTCTTGGATCTACTGATGGCTAGGATCCTACAGCTAGAATCCTACATATTCCATTCTTCTCAGGTTTCCTATAGGAAAGAAAGGCAGGTTCAGACACCTTCATTGGAGTGACAGTATTATATTTTTTCCAGGAGCACTGGAGACACCTGGATTCTACTCAAAAGGAGCAGTACTGGGATCTCATGCTGGAGACCTATGGGAAAATGGTCTCAGGAGGTAAGGTCATGGGTCAGCTTTGACAGCAGGAGATGGAAAGGCTGAAAAACTGTTAAATATTTTCTATGCACTCATAGAGAGATCTGCTCCAATTTAAGTTCTGTGGGTAAAGGAAATCATTTACAGACAGTTGGGAACTGGAGCTAGTTGAAGAGTTATAGTCAGAACTTCCTTATATTGAAAGTATTCTGTGTGCTGGGAACAGTTGTGTTATGTAGAGTGACATCTTTAATTTATGAACTGGGTATTTCCCTTTAAAGATGGTATTTCCCTTTAAAGATGATGAAAGTGAGCACCAGCTCAGCACTTGCTCACTGTTACAGAGCTCTTCAGTGCCAAATTAAGATAGAACTCAGTTGCGATTGGTTCTGAGTCTAGGACCTTCCTACTAAATCACACTGCCTCAAAATAACCACTGGTGGGATCTCTATCATTATTTTTGCACCAGCCTGACAGTGGTTTACTTAGTGTCACCTGTCCAGATTATTTTTTTATGTGGCCTTTACACATGTCCTAGTCTAATTGTGAGAACTGGTGTCATAACCTCCATGCACTATTCTCAGGGAAGCTTCCCTAAGTGGTCTTGGAGCCTTCACATTTCCCTTCATGCTGGGATGTTCCTTTGAGAGACATAGCTTGAGCCCCTAGACATCCCCATTCATGCAGGCCCACATGCTTATCTCTCTGTAGCAGGCATTTCCAACACTAAACCTGACCATTCAACAGTATATGAGGAAGAGCTGACAGGACTACAGCTTCATGTCAGTGAGAAGATTCCACGACTCACTTGTGCAGGTGAGTGATTTATCCTTGGTCTAGAATAATTTATCTCCTGTTCTTAAATTGGAGGTGGTAGAGGAAGTATTAGGACTTTAGTTTCTATTACATTGGTTAGAACTAGCCTGATTGGGTCAGTCTGGTTTGAATCTAAAGTTGAGTGTCCTTTTCTCTGGCTATAGGGCTGTTAACTCATATATTTAATCATGAAAGAAGGTCACACACCCATTATATTTACTGTTGTCAGTCTTATCTCTTGTGATAGCTTTTTTTCCCAAAGAGAGTTAAGATTTGTAAACATTGAGATCAATGTAGATATAGCTAAAATTCCATAAAGGAAAATGATGTCACAACCATTATTATCATTCCTAGCAAGAAGGTTCAGAATGATTAGACTTTTCTCATTCTGGTTATGTGAGTAGTAACCACCTACCCTCAGCAAAGTGAAATAAACAAACAGAAAAAGCATGTTTTATTTAATCTCTTTGTATCTAATAATTATTAAATAACAGCATCAACAAATAATTCATATTAGTCATATATTTTAAGACTGGGGAAGAAGAAATCTGAACTTAAATGAACTTATTCTGTTGTAAAATGGCAGTTTACCCTTTGCTTTCTACACTTTTTCTAAACATGCAGTTATGCAGAACTTAGTTATCTAATCAGTAGATATACTCCTATCCCCATTCACACACTTTTACATTTGCAGTAAATCCCAGAACCCTGGAGGAAGAAAAGGAAAGGATGGGAGAAGCCACTCTTCTACCCAGGATGGTCTAATTAATTATTTTCCTTTGCTAAAGCATCAACTAACACATGTGATTTCTTTTCTTTTTTTATCTTTTTTTTTTAGGTCCAGGATCTAACCCAGGGCCTTGCACATGCTTGGCATGTACTCTGCCTTTGCTGTACATCAGCCATAATTTTAATTTTAAGCCATTCTTTAATGAGCAAGACTGGAGCAAAAAAAAAAAAAGTTTTTATTTATGTCTCTTTTAGTTAGCTTTTTTGCTGCTGTGACCAAAAGACCTGACAAGCACAATTAGAGGAGGACAAAGTTTATTTTGGGGCTCCCAGTTTCAGAGGTCTCAGTCCATAGACTGCTGACTCCATTCCTTGGGGCTCGAGGTGAGCCTGAACATCATGGTGGAAGAGTGTGGTGGAGGGAAGCAGCCAAGAAGCAGAGATGGAACTCTGCTCATTAAGGACAAATATATACTCCAAAGGTGTACCCCAGGGACGTACCATTTTACCAGCCTACAGTTACCACTCAGTTAATCCCTATTTGGGGATTAATTCACTAATTGTGTTAAAGCTCTCATAACCCAATCTTTTCACCTCTAAATCTTGCATTCTCTCATACATGGGCTATTGGGGGACACCTCATATCCAAACCATAATGTAATATATCAAATAAATTGGAGATACATTTTAAAAAGATATAATATGAAAGTAAAGTTTGAAGAAGAAAACGAGTGAATATTTGAATTGTGTCTGGATAGGGAATTTTATTGTAAGTATAAAAGTGATGAAAAAAAATCATTAAGGAAAGGATTGATGGACTTGAGTGTCTTTAAAAAGTAAAATCCCCAGCAACTTCTATACATAAAAATAACCCCAAATGGAATCAGGGTATAAGCTGATGAAAAACATTTTTCAGGAACATGACAGATAAATGATATTCTATATTATTTTTCTTAATATAGAAAAAGTTAAAGCAGGCTAATAAAAAATATCATAATAAGAAATGGACAGCAGTTGTGGGATATAAAACAGAGCTAATAAATATGAAAAAATCCTTTCGTAACTAAGAATGAAAATGCATTTTTCACTGAACTAGATGGCATATATTTATTTTCCATATTTTATAGGTACATTATAATTATACACAATGGTGGGATTCATTGTTACGTATTTGTATATGCACGCAATGTAACCATATAATTTGCCAACATTCCTCAATGTTTCCCTTTCCTTCCCCCTTCCCTTGGCCCCTTTCCTCTATGTATGGCACATATTTAAAAAACATTGAATATTTGAGTGTTTATTCACCTACCCTCTGCCCTGTTTCACATTCTAGAGGATGGCAGAGTTGTTCTGGAAATCAGGTTGCCAGTAGGTGTCAAGAGCTTTAATATTCATGCCCGTTGACACGGTAATTCCACTTTGAAGAATTCCTTTAAAGTGTTAAGCAGAAATGTGGGTAAAAACTTATAAAGAAAAGTGATTATCACAGCATTATTTATAGTCACAAAGACATAATAAACAACATAGATTTCCACAGTAAGAGGATTCTTAAATACTTTATGTGTTTGTTATGACACCTTTCTAATGGGCCATTACTCAGCTCTTTAAGATGCTATTTATAAAGACTTCTTTAGAGAAAAAAGACAGTACCTTTGCCATTTGAGTGGAACATTTTCTAATGCTTTGAGAATAAACAGGTTCAGTTCTTTTTCTCTAGAAGAAGCCTAAATCTCTGGCAGATAATTGGAAAGACATGAACCTATGAAAGGAAAAGTTAAATAGCCTCTTTAGATCTAAGGGATAATTTATAAAAGTTGAAAAAATCCTGCTACCAAAATAAAAATCTTTATCATATGCATCTGCAAGCGGTAAATATTCGAAAACCTACATTATGAGAAAATAAATACAGCTGCTCATGTGAGTTCATAACGCACAGGTAGCTGGGTTACTGTGGCCCATACTTACAGTCCCAGCTACTTGGGAGACTGAGACAGGAGAATTACTTGAGTTTGAGGCTGTTCTGGACAACATAGTGAGAAGTCATCTCTAAAATAAAGCACATGTAAATATTGGATTCAAGCAAAGACTGAAGGATTCACTTTTACACTGCAGTCCTACTGCATTGTACCCATAGTAAAGTAACATCTTAATGGATTTCATGACTTTTCGAATTACTCATAAATGGGGTAATCCATGTTAAATTGATGAGTACAGTGTTTATAATTTATTGCTATATAACTAGATACAGAAATATATGTACAATATACCAGTTATATCTGAAATAGCATATACAATAGATTAAATAAAAAGACCAGAAGGAAGTATATGTTCATTTCTATCTGGATAATACAATTGAGATTGATTTGGTTTTCCTGTGTATACTTTTTTCTCCTTCCAAATTCTTTTTAGTGATCATATATATCTTTTATGTGTAATTAGATAAAAAAAATGATCATTTTTAGAAGTATTGCTGGTGTATAGTATACTTATTTTTCATGGCCCTTAAGAAATGCTTGCTGCTGATTTGTGGAGGGGCTAGAAAAGCCTGCTACAAGCCCTCCTTTGCCGTTCAGAAATTCTCAGCTCCAGAGCTGAAACACAGCCCTGAATCCAGTATTGTTGAAGCAAGTGTAGATCATTAGGCTGCATGATAGTTTTCTTTTTCTCTCACTAATGCTGTCTTGGTAAAAAGAATATTTTCTGGTGACCCTTCTTTGAGAGATAAGTTAGAAAATAGGGCATAACATTGAACCATTTCAAATTTTCTTTCAGGAGATAGACAAGAAAACGACAAGGAGAACTTAAATTTGGAAAATCACAGGGACCAGGAAGCCCTGGTTGCCTCTTGTCACACCTTGAGTGAGGCACTTCCTCAGCCTTCCTTAAGGGACTTCTTCAATGAAGATGAATCAGGACACTTTGGAGGAGAGAATCTCCCTGAGGCACCAGAAAACCTTCAGGGTGAGGTGGCAGGGGAACAACTCTATCCTCATGGAAGGAGTTCTGAGAAGCAAGTAGGTCAGTCTATGCCAAATCCTCCTCCAGCAGAACTGTCTGCCATGTGGTTGGAGGAGAAGAGAGAGGCCAGTCAGAAGGGGCAGTCACGAGCCCCCATGTCCCAGAAACTCCCCACCTGCAGGGAGTGTGGGAAAACCTTTTATAGGAATTCACAGTTGGTTTTTCACCAAAGAACTCATACCGGAGAGACGTATTTTCAGTGCCCCATCTGCAAGAAAGCCTTTCTGCGGAGCTCAGACTTTGTGAAACATCAGAGAACGCACACAGGAGAGAAGCCCTGTAAATGTGATTACTGTGGGAAAGGCTTTAGTGACTTCTCAGGATTGCGCCACCACGAGAAAATCCACACGGGAGAGAAGCCCTATAAATGTCCCATCTGTGAGAAGAGCTTTATTCAGAGGTCGAACTTTAATAGACATCAGAGGGTTCACACGGGAGAGAAACCTTATAAATGTTCCCACTGCGGCAAAAGTTTCAGCTGGAGCTCCAGCCTTGACAAACATCAGAGATCCCACTTAGGAAAGAAGCCTTTTCAGTAGCCATGCTTGCTCAGCCCCCATGTGTCCCCTGCTCTGTTTTAAAAATGCTCAGCTCCACCTGAAGGAATAGCATCCCTAAGAGGATATCTTGCTCTCTCTTCATGAATTGGAGGGGAGAGAACCTGGACATGGTTTTGGACTTGAAGATGTATCAGCCTCTGGGTTTGATTTCACAGTGGCTTAAATTCTTGATCCTTCCTCAGGAGAAGGAATAGTCTTTATGTTTCAGGCCATCTCTTCCTTTGACCGCTTGGAAAAAAGTTTCATTTAGAGGTTGGTTTTTAGAAGTGCTCTCTGAAGAGAGTTTAACCAGGCAGCTGCAGTCATTGCTTGTGGGAAAAACCTTGAATCAGCCCTCTAGGATTGGGGTTCTAGAGCTGGTCTCCTGATACAGAAGGGGAGGCACAGAGGGCCAGTGAACTCACATGGGTAAAAAATTAACTTCAAGTGTCTGTTTGAAATAAACTTGGTTGAGTAACTCCCTGTCTTATTTGTGTCTAAGTGTTCACTGACTGTAGCTCAAAACATCTTTTTGTTTGTTTGTTTTCTTTTTTGTACTAGGGATTGAACCCAGGGGTGCTTCACCAATGAGCCACATCCCAGCCCTTTTAATTTTTTTTATTTTGAGACAGGTCTCTCTAAGTTACCTAGTCACCTCACTAAGTTACTCAGGCTGACTTTGATTTGTGATCCTCCTGCCTCAGCCTCCCAAGCCACTGCTATTACAGGTGTGCAGCACCTTGCCCGGCCACCTTTGTATTCTTGATTGGTCCTCTTACCCTGTTGTGTGTGAGGGTCAGGAATGATGAAGTAATGAGAAGGGCAGAGCTGTTTCTCTGAAGATGGATTAACCAATACACAGGAAACTAGAATGTTGGTAAATAATGGGAAAGTACTAGTTGTTGGGGACGAGGGACAAAACTCAACTTAGAGTTCCTGGATTCCAAAAGGAATTTGTTAACTCCCTTAGAGCATAAAGATGAGGAGTGAAAGGGGATCCAGATCTGTAGGGAAGAAAGCAGGAAAATCTGGAGAAATTGGCACTAGATTCTATAGGCTGAATAACAGTGATTTATAGGATGATGGGATTTGGTGTGTGTATATGTGCTGCTAGAGACTGAACCCAGGGCCTTGTGCATGCTGGACAAACACTACCACTGAGCCACATCTCCAGTGCAATTTGGTGTTTTAAATCCAGTACTCAAAGTGTGGCCTCCAGACCAGCAGCAATGGCATTTTGTTAAGTCTATGAAATCAGAAATTCCCAGTTCCCTAGGAGGCTTGTTAATACCTGCTCTAGTTTAAGAACCACTATCCTAAATAGTAATTAATAATAATAATAATAACAATAATAATAAAGTCTCTGCAAGGAGATGAGGCAGTAATGATTCCAGAGGAAATACTAGGTCCACCCAGACTTTTCTTAACAACAAGTAGCCCTTTAGAGTTATAAAAACTCAATGAAACTGTGGAACCTTTTGGGTTTCCAGTGAAAATTTGTTCCACAGAGGAAAATCTGACAAATTTTTAGGTTAAAAACCTTTAGGAGGAAGAGTTTCTCCCTTTTGAATGATCTCAAAATAACAGATACAGAGAAACTGCTTGCTTGTTCACAGTTGTATCCTCAGAAAATCGAAAAGGTTAGACAAAAATACATTGAGTATTTATGTGAATTAATGAAAGATAAATATCACATATGTTCTTCCCTTAGCCTTTACAGCAGGGATCACTAAAATGACCCATTGCCTGCGTCTGTCCAGTTCATTGGGATGCAGCCACACCTGTTCATTTACATACTGACTAGGCTGCTTTTGGGCTATAGAGGCAGAGTAGTTGAAACAGACAATATGACCTGCAAAGCCTCAAACATTTACTGTTTGGGTCTTTTTTTGTATTTTCTTTTTTTATTATTAGTTTTTGATTCATCGTACCAAATGGGGTACAACTTTGGCTGTACACGAAGTAGAGTCACACCATTTGTGTAATCATACATGCACATAGGGTAATGATATTTGTCTCATTCTATTATCTTTCCTTCCTCCTGCCCCGTCTCCACCCCTCATTTCCCTCTACACAATCCATCCTTCCTCCATTCTTCCCTTACTGCCCCCCCCTTATGTATCATCATCCACTTATCAGAGAAATCATTCGACCTTTGGCTTTTTGGGATTGGCTTATTTCACTTAGCATGATATTCTCCAACTCCATTTACCTGTAACATCCTTACTAATACCTATTGTTGCTTGTATTCTTGATAATAACCATTCTAATTGGTTACCATTCTATAGATGAAATCTTAGGGTAGTTTTGATTTGAATTTCTCTTCTTTTAAATATTTTTTAGTTGTATGTGGACACAATATCTTTATTTTTATGTGGTGCTGAGACTCGAACCCACTGCCTCACATATGCCAAGCAAATGCTCATACCACTGAGCTACAGCCCCAGCCCCTTGAATTTCTCTTATTACTAGAGATGTTGAACATTTTTTCATATATCTGTTGATTGCTTGTAGATCTTCTGTGAAGTCTGGCTCTTTATAGAAAAATTTGGGTGACCCCTAATCCAGTGTAGTGTCTCTATAATATGCATGCAAATTACCCAGACAGCTGGTGAAGATGAGATGCTGATTCACAGGTAATGCCAATTCCATTTGGGGTACCTACTTGGGAGCTAGAGCATTGAGGATAGAACCGTGTACCAGAGTCAGGGTTCAAGTGTCTGTGACTTGTTTCTCTGGGCCTCTTCATAATCACTGATGACTCAAACTCAAAAGTCTGGACTGGACACAGTTGAAGAATAAATCACTTTATTAGGAAAGGTTCAAGGCTACAAATTCTTCTACCAGGGTTCCTGGACCCAAATTCTAGCTCAGCTTCACTTTAGGACATCTCTTATGTTCCCTAAGGGAATCCCACAGAAGTTGAGTGCTCATGATTTCTTATCTAAGTATCTGTGCTCACCCCTTGCCCACCTGTCTGTCAGGGAGCCTCTGGCCTAGCCTCTTGTTTTCCCAATGACTCTGCAGAAAGCTAAATCTGGAGAAGCAAGGCTACTCCAGCTAGAACCCACTTGGAAGGATTTTCCTTAGTCTTTAAGTTGAAAGTCCACACATAAGTAGGTCCCCGCTGACAAGTCTTATACACCGGACAAGAATAGATACTGCGGCAATCTTGCTTGTCTGCAGGAATGGCCTTGATGAACATCACAGGCATGGAGGGTGTCAGGTCCTTCAGCTTTGCCTCTGTAATGATGCCAGCCTGAGGACAAGAACATGAGAAGATTAGACCAGAGCCCAGCCATCTGTTCTTGCTTCCGTTAGAAGATTCTAGGGATGAGAGAGTGGGATGTCCTTGGCTGCCTTTCTGCCTGCCCTTTTCTGGGTTCTCTCAATAATCCATAGTAGAAAGCATCTGATATTGGGAAAATACTGAAAATTTATGTTTTCAATCTAAATCACTTCTTGATATAAAGTTCCAGAAGTTTTGATTTATATTGGAACTTGACTTTCCCCTAGTTTTTTCATTCATTTTTATAAGACTATTGAGTGCAACTGTTTAACAGATGTCATACTAGGTGTTGGGAATTTAAAGAGGATGAAGGCAGAATTCTCAATTGTACAGATGCTTTAGATCTTAAGGCTTTGGTTGTGTCCTCTTTCTGCATCTCTTCAGTTTCATGCAATTTCATCCACTTCTAGATTATTTCAGCTTTATGAGCAGAGAGAGATGTAGTCTAATCATGTAATAGGATGTATCTATCCATCTTTAGCTTTCCAGATGGAGCCTCCCTATGGTTTCCTTCCTTCCTCGTAGCATTCTACCACTGAGCTACATCCATCACCCAACACTATGGTTTTCTGAGATGTCTCAATAGAGTTATCTACTTGACTTGGGAGTTTTTCGTCTAGTCCTGAGAAATGTTCCGAGGAACATGAGAGCCCCCTGGTTGAATAAATTTGAGAAAGGTGCTTATCACACCATTGATATGTACTTGAAGCTTGATGGTGTATACTTGGCATACTGAAGAGGAGAAGTTCTAGCAATAAAGAAAACAGTTTAACTGTATTAATCTGGTATTTTCCAAACAGGACCACAGGAACCCTCCTGCCCACTCCTTTTTTTGTAGGGTGGGGGTAGTTTGTTCATCTCCTTGGTGCTACTGTTTAATGGAACATACTTTGGGAAATGATGATCCAGAGTGATTCACAAATTTCTTAACTCTTCCATGTTATGTTATGTCATGTGAGCCCTTTATGTTATGGACAAGGTTTGTTTTGTTTCCATGAAGTTTATTTAAAGGGAAAGATGTGCTTTTTCAGTTCATTTAGAGGCAGATGTAAGGCATGGTGAGTAACAGAATTAAAGTGAACAGTGGGGGCTCCCTTGTCCTTCAAAATTGAGTGTTTATGATAGGGATTAAGAGCAGGGATAGTGTTTTTCATGTGCTAAAACCAATCCCTTTCAATTTTTGTTGTTGTTGTTGATATTGGGTATTGAACCCAAGGGTGCTCTATCACTGAGCTATATCTACATCCATTTTTATTTTGTATTTTGAGACAGGGTCTTGCTAAGCTGCCCAGGTTGGCCTCAAATGTGAGATCTTACTGCCTTGGCCTCCCAAGTAGCTGAATTTACAGGTGTGTCCCACCACATTGGTCTAAAACTAATCCTTTATAAGTATACAATTCAGTAGTTTTTAATATGTTCACAAATTTTTGTAGTCATTACCACTGACTATTTATCACCCCAAAGAAAACTCTGTAACCATTAGTATTTATCCTTAGCATTGGTTGAATTGGATATTCAATCACGTTTGTTTTTTATATATTCTGAGGGCTCTCTTGTTAGGTGCTTTTATGTTTATAGTTGTTTTATCTTCTTGAGTGTTTAACCTGGTGTCATAAAATGATGTCCTACTTTGTCCTTAATTTCTCTTCCTACCTTTTCTCCAGCAATGTAACAATGTTTGTCTTATAAAGTCTACTGTTTACCCCTTAGCTCCCTTCGGGTTACACTTTTCATGGTACATTTTCTTCCATCTGTTTACTTTCAACCCATTTGTGTATTGAATCTTAAGTGTGTCTCTTACAGACAGTATACAGTTGGATCATGGGTGAGTTTATTGTTTTGTTTTTAAAATTCATTCTGGCTTTTCATAATAATATTAGTCCATTTATGTTTAATGTAATTTGAACAAATAGGATTTAAGTCTGCTACTTTGGTGTTTGCTTTTGTGCCTCAATTCCTCCATTAATCTTCTTTCATGTTCATAGACATCTTCTAATGCACCGTTTGTTATATTTTAAAAATCATTTCACAGTGGTTGCCTTGGGGATCATATTAAACATTTAATGTATAACAGTCTATCTCAGATTAATTCCAACTTAATTTCAATAGCATATACAACCTTGCTTCATTTCCTCCCTCTGTGTTGTTTTCATCATTCAAATTATATCTTTATGTATTTCATGTCTATCAATATAGATTTATAATTTTTGCCTTATACAGTTGTCCTTTAAATCAGATAGAAAAATAAAGGTTTTAAATAAAAAGGGCATTCATACTGTCTTTTATGTTTACATATGTAAATACCTTTACTTATACTTTTTCTTTGTGTAGACTTGAGTTACTGTCTAGTGTTCTTTTGTTTCAACCTGAAGGATTCCCTTTAATATTTCTTTTTTTCTTTTTAAAATTTGTTCTTTTTAATTATACAGAACATTAGGATTTATTTTGACATAATTATAAAAGCATAAAGTATAATTTGTTCTAATTCAGTCCCCAGCACTTTCCCTTTCCCTTCCTTCCTCTCTCCCTTCCTTCCTCTCTCCCTGTTCCCTTCCCTCTACTCTATTTCCCTTTAATATTTCTTGTAAAGAGTATCTGCTACTGACAAATTCATATTTCTCTCTCTCAATCCTGGAAATGTCTTATTTCTTCATTTTTGTTTTGCTTTGTATAGAATTCTTGATTGACCATCTTTTCTTTCAGGTGTTTGACTATGTAATCCGTCTGCCTTCTGGGACTCATGGTTTCTGGGAATAAGAGATGAAAATTGTGATGATCTGCTTTTCTCTTCTACTGTCAGAATTCTCTTTTTGACCGAGCACAGTGGAACATGCCTATAATCCCAGCTACTTGGGAGGCTTAGGCTCTATTGGGGAACTTTTTGAGACCCTGTCTCAAAATAAAAAGGGCTGGGAATATTGCTCAGTGGCAGAGCATTTGCACAGCTTGTGTGAGGCTCTGGGTTTCATCCCCATTACCTGCCCACCCCCCCCCACACACACACACAGGAAAAGAAAAGAAATAGCTACAAAGTTTGTTTTCTCGCTGGGATTCAGCCATTTTTCTTAAATAACTCTTTGAATTTCTGAAAGTCTTTGATTAGTTTCCAGAATTTTGAAAAAGTTCTTTCTGACTTTTTCTGTTTTCTTTTTGCTAGTACTATTTCATGGAAGGGAAGATTTTTGTAGATCCTGACTTCCTGACTCTTCCATTTTTTGTGTGTGTGTGCATGCTATAGGGGGGTCAAACCAAGGGCCTGACACTTGCTAGACAAGTGCTCTACACTGAGCTATATCCCCAACCTAACTTCCATTTTTGCTGACATCTTTCTGGGATAGAATACTTGAAAACAAGAGTTCATGGGGGAGAGGTATTGATTTTGGGAAAATAATAATTTATCATAAAGTATGAAAAATGAGAAGTTAATGATGAGAACTGACATACTTTGTATTCTTCCAGAGTGTTACTGACCTTCCTTCCAGGCTTCTTTCCTAATTTCTTTTTGTACTTCTCTCATTTTGGTGTTCTTGGGATCCTAGCTGGATGTCTTAGACTACCCTGTACCTAATAAAATCTGTTAGGTGATCCCCACTGACAGACTCTTATACAAATGTTCGGATGGAGAGAGGGAAATCAACTTCCCTCTTAAGGTCCAGGTTGTTTCAACATTGTCCCGTTTTAGTGTCATATTGTTTTCCTAGGACTGGTTGAACAAATTGCCATGAGTTTGGTGGCTTAAAACAGAGAACCTTGTTCTCTCACAGTTTGGGAGACTATCTTAAGTCAAGGAGTAGACAGAGATGGTCCTTTGGAGGCTCTGAGGGAGGAACTTCTTCTGGTGTCTGGTGTTTACTGACAATCCTTAGCATTCTTTGACACACACATCACACCCATCTCTGCTGCCATTTTCATAGGGCATTCATTCTCTTTAATGTCTCCACATGGATTTCTTGAAGGGTCCAGCCATTGGATTTAGGGTCTGTAGTTATCCAGTATGGTCTCATCTTACATCTGCAAAGACCCTATTTCTAAATAAATAAAATCTCATTTTTCTTCTGGGTGACGTGAATTTTGGGGGGACACCATTGAACCACAATCTTTATATGCATATTCACAGAGCTTCCTGTGAGATTTCAGATCTTCTAACAGTTTTCCCTGATTAGCTTAATATTGTCTTCTGGGAATAGTTCCGTGTCATCCACCAAGTAGGATATTGCACTAGGCACTCTTTCTAGATCATGTGTGTACCAAGTGTATACTTGCTTTAGAGTTTTCTTTCTTTGCTCATTTCGTTACTCCGGCCACCTATGTTTGTTTGCCAGTTTCTTAACTGTGACTAAACATCTCCAATGTATGGTAACTTGGCTAATTTTTATTAGCTTTCAGTAAGGATTTTTAAAAAATCTCACTTTAAATGACATCTAAAGATGTCTAAAGAGCTCTTTAGACATAGGCTCTTTTTTTCTGATATAGAACAACATAAAAGGCAGAAGGAATTCCTGCAAATCTAGAGCTCATAAATGAGGAAGGTGGGACCAGGGAGGTTAAATAATATCCCAAGGTCACACAGCAGCAGGGATACCTGACCCCAGCACTTTCCAGCACTATCTATGTGCCAAGCATCATTCAAGTGTCTTACATAGTATGTCGTTTGATTTTCAGTGTCTCTACTCTCCTATTTAGAGGTTGAGTACACTAAGATCTTGAGAAGTAAAACTACACTCAAAGTCACAGAGTTAATAAATGGTGGTGATGACTTTCAGATTGAAACAGTCTGGCTCAGAGTCTTCACTTTCAATCACTGTTTTACTCCATCTGTGTTCTTTATACCCCCCTTGACTGGGTAAAAATGGCCTCCAAGAAAGAAAGGTTATCTAGGTAAGAGGATTCAGGGGCATCTCCTTTAGTAGTCATACTCGATGGGAGGCAACGTGTATTTAATCAGCCCACTAGAGAGTACCCCTTGACTCATCCCAGGATTTACCTGTGTGTCCCAGCGGGCACCTTCCATGAAGAGGCCGTGAATGTAGGCCCCTTCCCGAGGAGGACTCCGGAACTCCTCTCTGTTCTTCTTTGTTACATCACATTGCAGGGCCATCTGGTCCAGGGGCCATTCGTTCTTACGAGCCATGGACTGCATGATGGCAGTGAGGAAGGATTGGGGATTGAAGAAGCCTGTCAGCCACACAGTGGAGGGCATTGCAAAGTCACCTGTCCAAGTCTCCAACTCCTTGATTCTGTTGAGGAGATCCAGAAACCAGGCTGCCAGGCCTGCTGTGGAAGGGTAGGCTCGCCTGGCCCAGGGCTCTGGCACCATATCTAAGTACAGGGCATTCTGTAAGTTTTCCATGTCACTGGTCATGGTCAGCTCCCCCTGAAGAAAAAGAGTGAGAAGGGAAAAAGTAAGGGGACCAGAAGTCCCTGGAAATGATCTTCCTCAGAGACTGCTGGCTCACATACCCAGGCAATGGGAGATGGTGCCAGTAGTGGATGCCACACTGACAGTCCCTGAACAGTATTTCCTTGCAAGGTCTGTGTCACAGAGGCTGGTCCTTAAAATCCTACCCTGCTCCAGGGATGTCAGTCTCAACTGCCTACTGATAGATAGTGTTTTGAAAAACACAACCTATTCCTACTGTGGACCTTAAGCCATCTGTGGGTGACAGGTGCTCCGACAGTACTCCAAAGCTGGATTCTCCTCAGCCTTTGCAGCAGTCCTCCAGGCTTCTGCATGCAGCTCAGACACACTGAAACCAAAGCCTGCAAAGAACTACATCCCACAAATCGAGGATTGCTTTAATAAATCAGGGCGATGGATACACAGTCATTTAAGGGGAACCTCTTTCAACTGCAAGATGAACTTTGTAAAGGTTTACATCAAAAACTGTCTTTAAATTAAATTTTGCAATTTTGGTTCTGTCAAAGATCTGTGGGAATTCCTTGAGGGTCACATGTCTCTTTTACTTTCTATTTTTTAAATTTTCAATTGGTGCATTATAATTATACATAATAGTGGGATTCATTATGCTATATTCATGCATGCACATGACACAATTTTCTCAGTCTTCTCCCCCAATACCTTCCCCTTTCCTCCTCTTCTCCCTCCTGAAGATCAACATGCTCTACTCTACTGATCTTCCATCATCATTGCTATTATTTTAATTAGTACATTATCACCATATATATAAGAGGACTTAATTATGGTATATTTGCACATGGACATAGCACAATTGGTTAGATTTTTCTCCCCAGTACTTCCCCATGCCCTCGCCTCCTTCCTTCCTCTTCATCCCGAAGGCCCCATGGTTTCCAGGTGTCTGTGTGTTGTGTGAGGGTACTCTGCAGGGTCTGACTCACTCTGTAAGTGCAGAGTGCCAGCCTGTGAGCAAAACCTCTCCCTTGAGGCCTTGACTTGACCTTGCACTTGCCTGTGACTTGCACTGTGGCATTCTGGGACCAAATCTTTTCCTTAACTTTTGGGACTGTTAAAAATGTTAAGTGGGGCTGGGGCTGGGTAAAGCGCTTGCCTGGCATATGTGAGGCACTGGGTTCGATCCTCAGCACCACATAAAAAATAAATATATAAAATAAAAGGTACTGTGTCCATCAACAACTCATCTACTTCTTGATAAACATACGTTAGTGACCTGAATGATAGCCAGAGACTCCTGATTAATAGGGAGTAGATTAAATTAATAGGTTCTTTCTGATAGTTATTACACAGACATTTTTTTTCTTGTTTTGTGTCACTGGGAATGGAATCCAGGGCCTTGCACATGCTAGGCAAGTGCTGTACTATTGAGTTGCATCCCCCAGACATTTATTTTATTTTGAGACAGGGCCTTTCTAAGTTGCCTAGACTGGCCTCAAACTTGTGACCATCCCAACTCAGCTTCCTGAGTTGCTGGGTTAACAGGTGTGTGCCACCATGCCCAGTTTACACATACTCTTTCTATGTGGCTGAACTATTTTAAAGTATAAATACTTAACATTTTAAAGAAAAGTCAGACATCTTTAATCAGACCAGTGTTGGACAGTTCAGTCTAAATGAGTCAGTATAGCCTGAATTCCAGATATTTTCCCCCTCAAATAAAAGGACTCTATTAACAATGATAGAAAATAGGTTTCAGCTCTTGTGCCTACTGAGATTTATTGACCAGAGCAGTGAAGGAGTCTGAGGCCACATCCAGTCTCAACATGAAGTACAAAGATACCACATCTGCCATGGAAGTTACCACTTTTAACTGCATTCAAATTAGATGAACAAGTTTTCTTCTGGGAGATTTCTTTAAGAGTCTGCTAAAATGAATACTATTAGGTTAAAACAGAAAAGTAGTGTTCTCGTTATGTGGATTCTCTGCATTCAGGTGCATTGCCTTCTGAAAAGAGGATGTAATTTGTTATTTGTGTACATGTATAAAGATGATCACATGTTTTTTCATTTAGTGCATTAATATAGTGAACTTCTTGGATTGAATTTTTTTAAATGTTAAAACCAACCTTGCATTCCTGGGATAATCCCATTTGGTCACACTGTATATAGTCCCTTTCTTATATTGTGTGATTTGAATTATTAACATTTGGCTAAGGATTTTGCATTTTTGTCTATGAGGAATGTTGATCATTTTCTTTTCTCATAATGTTTTTGGTTTTGAAAGTAACAATTTCGTCCTCATAAAATTTGTTGGAATGTGTTCTCTCAGCTTTTTCTTTTTCTCTTCCTTTTTCTTCTTTCCTCCTCCTCGTCTCCTTCTTCCTTTCTTCTTCTCCTACTGTCCCTTTCTGTTTTTTTTTGCATTCCTGGGGATTCAACCCAGGTCTTCACAGGGCTAGGCATGTACTCTTCCACTAAGTTACACTCCAAGCTCATAACTCCTTTATTTAATGATCACTCCCTCCACCGATTAGTTTCTAATTAGTTTCCACCAATTCTAGTTTCTTTGCTTTTCTATATAAATTAGAAAGTAAACTCTTTATCTGCAAAAGACTCTGGGATTTTGACAGGAATTACATTTAACATCTATATCAATTTAGGCAAATTGGACAACTTTATTATGTTGAATCTTCCAATTCATGAACACAAATGGAGTATATCCCTCCACTTACTTAAATATTTGGTTTCTTTTATTAATGTTTTGTAGTTTTCAGCATAAAAATATTATGCATGTTTTGTTAGGTTTAAACCTATGTATTTCATTTTTTGAGCCCTTGTACATTGTAGCGTATTTTAAATTTTGGTGTCATATTTTCATTGCTTATATATAGAAATAAAATTACCCTTGTGTGTTTATCTTGTATCCTCTGACCTTCCTGAGCTCACTTAGTCATTCTAGGAATATTTTTGTAAAGTACTTGCAATTTTCTATATAGATAGATAATAGTGTCCTCTGAAAATTGGGACAGTTTTATTTCTTCCTTTTAGTTGGATGCATTTTATTTCCTTGCCTTGCCTTAAACTGCCTAGAATTTCCAGCCTAAATTGAACAAGACAAGTGAGAGTAGACATCTTACCTTTTTCCTGATCAGGGTTTTGAAAACACTGTTTTTTAACATTAGGTATGATAGCTTTAGTATTTTTTTTTTTTTTTTTGCGGTGCCGGGGATTGAACCCAGGGCCTTGGGCCTTGTGCTTGCGAGGCAGGCACTCTACCTACTGAGCTATATCCCCAGCCCCGGCTTTAGTATTTTTTGTAAATGCTGTTAATTAAATTGCAGAAATCCCCTCTATTACTATTTTGAGAGCTTTAATCATGAATTAGTGTTGAGTTTCTCAAATGCTAATATTATACATGATTTTTCTTCTTTAGACTGCTAATATGACCAATTTTTAAATATTGAAAGTTTTGTATCCCTGGAATAAAAGCCATTTGTCCTGGTGAAAATACTTCTTATATTTTGTTGAATTCTAATTTGTTAATAATTTGTTAAGGACTTTTTTTCATTTATATTTATGAGAAATATTGATCTGAGTTTAAACTTTTTTGTACTCTTTTTCTGATTTTCACATCAGGGTAACACATACTAGCTTCACAAAATGCATGGAAAAGCATTCTTTCCTTTTCTATTTTTCTGGAAAGAGATTGGATAGAATTTGGTATTAGTTTGTCTTTAAATGCAAACATTCTCCAGTGAAACTTTCTGGACTCAGAGACTTCTTTAATAGTCCAGCTAGTTATAGGGCTGGTTATAGAACTACTCAAATGATACTATTTCATAGTTGGATATATTATGGTTGTGTCTATTTTTTGAGGAATTAGTCTACTTTATATAGGTTGTCAAATTTACATGTGTAGAATTGTTTGAAGACATCTTTTGAAAAATCTGCAGAAACTGAAGCAGTACTCCCCATTTCATTTCTGGTAATGGAACTCTGTGTCTTTTTTTTTTTTTTTTAATCTTTCTCTGTCTTCTGGGAGTTTTTAAGTTTCATTGATTTTCAGAGTCAGTACTTTGTTTCACTGATTTTTTTCCCAATCTTTTTACAGTTTTCAATTTCATTAATTTCTAATTTTATGCTTGTTGTTTCCTTCCTCCTCTTCCTGCCTTCTTTACTTTGCCCTTGTAGGTTCTTAAAGTGGGACATTAGAGAGTGTAATATTTACCTCTTTTCTAACATGAACATTCAGTATTTTTAATTTCTCTCTCAGCACCACTCCAGTTGTATGCCACAAATATTGTTATTTTATTTTCATTTTTACTCAATGCATTTTTATTTTTATTTAGATTTCCTCTTTGACACATGAATGATTTAGAAGTGAAATTTTCATTTCTAAGTGCTTGGAGAGTTTCCCATTATCTTTCTGGTATTGATTTCTACTTTGATTCAGTTGTGGTTGAAGAACAAAATGTATGACTTCAATTCTTTTAAATTTGCCGAAGATGGTGTTATGATCCAAGAGTTGGTCTGTTTTGGTATTTGTTTCAGGGGAACTTAAAAAGAATCAAAATGGCCATACTTCCAAAAATGCTATACAAATTTAATGCAATTCCAATTAAAATCCCAATGATGGACCTCATAGAAATAGAGCAAGCAATCATGAAATTCATTTGGAGAAATAAGAGACCCAGAATTGCTAAAGCTATCCTTAGCAAGAAGAGCGAAGCAGGGGGTTTCACAATACCAGACCTCCAACTATACTACAGAGCAATTGTAACAAAAACAGCATGGTATTGGTACCAAAATAGACAGGTAGATCAATGGTACAGAAGAGAGGACACAGAGACAAACCCAAATATGTACAGGTATCTCATACTTGACAAAGGAGGCAAAAACATGCAATGGAGAAAAGACAGCCTCTTCAACAAATGGTGCTGGGAAAACTGGAAATCCATATGCAGCAAAATGAAAATAAACCCATATCTCTCACCCTGTACAAAACTCAACTCAAAGTGGATCAAAGACCTAGAAATCAGACCAGAGACTCTGCACCTAATAGAAGAGAAAATGGGTCCAAATCTTCATCATGTTGGCCTAGGATCAGATTTCCTTAACATGACTCCCAAAGTGCAAGAAATAAAAGCACGAATAAATGATTGGGATAGAGTCAAACTAAAAAGCTTCTTCTCAGCAAAGGAAACAATCAACAATGTGAAGAGAGAGCCTTCAGAGTGGGAGAAAATCTTTGCCACACACACTTCGGACAGAGCACTAATCTCCAGAATCTACCAAGTACTCAAAAATCTTTACACCACGAACACCAATAACCCAATCAATAAATGGGCCAAGGAAATGAACAGACACTTTACAGAGGAAGATCTACAAGCAATCAACAGATTTATGAAAAAATGTTCAACATCACTCGTTATAAGAGAAATGCAAATCAAAACCACCTTAAGATTTCATCTTACCCCAATTAGAATGTCTTTTATCAAGAACACAGGCAACAACAGGTGTTGGCGAGGATGTGGGGAAAAGGGTACACTCATACATTGCTGGTGGGAGTGCAAGTTGGTGCAGCCACTCTGGAAAGCAGTGTGGAGATTCCTTAGAAAACTTGGAATGGATCCACCATTTGACCCTGCTATCCCACTCCTTGGCCTATACCCAAAGGACTTAAAATCAGATTGCCTCAGTGATGCAGCCACATCAATGTTCATAGCTGCTCAATTCACAATAGCTAGATTGTGGAATCAACCTAGATGCCCTTCAGTAGATGAATGGATAAAGAAACTGTGGTATATATACACAATGGAATATTACTCAGCCATAAAGAAGAATAATATTATGGTATTTGTAGGTAAATGGATGATGTTGGAAACTGTTATGCTAAGTGAGATCAGCCAATCCCATAAATCCAAAAGCCGAATGGTCTCTCTGATAAATGAATGATGATGCATAATGTGGGGGGGAAAGATGGCAAGAATGGAGGAAAGATAGCTAGCATAGAGGGAAGGGAGGGGTGGGGGCGGGTGGGGGGTAAAATTAATAACAGAGTGTGTGACAGATACCATTGCTCTGTGTACATGCATGAATGCACAGATGGTGTGACTCTACTTTGTGTACAACCAGTGAAACAATAGCTGTACTCCATTTGTGTTCAATAAAAAAAATATTAAAAAAAAAATGGTTAAGATGGTAAAAAAAAAAAAAAAATGTATATTCTGCTGTTTTGTGTGTAAACTGAATCCTGTTGATTGGTGGTGTACTTGACCCCTATATTCTTACTGACTTTTTTTGTAGTTGTTCTCTCAGTTGTTGAGAGGAGGGTAGTGAGGTCCCCAACTGTAATCGGGGATTCATCTATTTCTCCTATCAGTTCCATTAATTTTCATTTCACATGTTTTTGTAGCTATGTTGTTTGGTACATACACATTTCAGATTTCTGTGTCTTTCTGGTGGATTATCATCACTATGTAACATTGTTCTCTGTCTGGTGGTTTTCCTTGCTCTTAAGTCTACTTTAATAGTAATAAAGCCACTTCTGCTTTGTTTTGATTAATATTTGCATAACATCTTTTTAAAAATCCTTTCACTTTCATCCTTCCTATGTTATATATGAAATGAGTTTCCTGAAGACAACATATAGTTATGTTTTAAAATCTATTGTGCCAATTTGTCTTCTAATTGATGTACAAGGTAATTTACACTTAATGTAATTACCGTTGGTAAGGGCTTAAGTCTGCCATTTCACTTTCGTTTCATTTTTAATTTTGCTTTCCTGGCTTTTCATTTCTATTTTTTCCCTGACCTTCTATGGCTCACTGGAAAAACTTGGTGTTTCATTTTGATTCATCTAGAGTATTTTTGAGTTTTTCTCTTTTTATAGCTTCATTGTTGTTGCTCTGGGCATTATATTATATATACATAACGTCACTGTCTTCTGTGGTCATCATTTCAAATTCTCATGGTATATAGAAACTTTACCTCTTTTTGCATCCCTCTACTCTCCTTCATTTATAATATAATTGTCTAAAATATTCCTTAACACACATTTACAACTATATCAGACAGTGTTATAAATCTTGTGTCAACTGCCAAACATAATTTAGAAAACTTATTTTTGCTTACTGTGTATTTTCTTCTCTTTTGATTTTCATTTTTATTTTAGATATTGTATTTTTCATATCTATAAATTCCATTTGGATTTTTTATATCTTCCTTTTTTTTAACCTCACTGTACTCCTGTTTTCTATTTTCTTGAACATACAGAACAAACATCTAATGGTTGCTTCAGCATTGTTGCCTGCTAATTTCATTGTCTTTATCATTTCTGCCTCCATTTTGGTGGATTAACTTTGTCCTGGAAATGAGTGTATATTCTTTCCTGTTTTCTTTCCTTCCTTCCTTCCTTCCTTCCTTCCTTCCTTCCTTCCTTCCTTCCTTCCTTTCTTTCCTCCTCCTCCTCCCCCTCCCCTTCCCCCTCCCCCTCCCCTCTCCCTCCCCCTCCCCCCCTCCTCTTTTCCTCCTTTTCTCCTTCTCTTCCTTTTCTCTTTTTTTGGTGATGAGGATTGAACCATCACTAAGTGCTAAGGCAAGCACTTTATTCTTAGGACAATGCTTCCTGGTGCTTTGTTTATTTATTTTAGTTCTTTCTACTCTGCTAGTGGGAGGACAAAGTACTCCCAGCTCTGCTTTCTCTAGTCTTTTCTGATGATTCTTCCCCAAACTCAGATAGCTTCCTTTCATGTGCAGAGAGAACATCAAAAGAGAGTAATAATCCAAAGAGGATTCCTTCTAAGGATCTTTAGAGCTTCTTCTCTGTCAGGTCCCCACCTTAGTTACTCTACTCTGAAAATTTTTAGCCACCTTGAATTCTAAGAACTCTGATCTCTGTCCTCTCAATTCATCAAGATATGGGACTCCTTTGGGTTCCCTCTTTTAACTGATTCCTGGAAACTGCCTCCACAGAGTAAGTTTGTACAATAAAGGACTCACTTTTCTTGTTTCCTTTCTTTCAAATATCATAGCCTTAAACTGCCTGCTGCCCAGTGTCTTAAAATCAATGTTTTTCAAAGTTTGTCTGATTCTGTAGTTGTTTAAGGTTGAAAGATAATTCTGGTTTGTTGGCCATAAGCAAAATTACAAGAAAATTATAAATCTTTCTTTGTTTTCATTCTTGGTGGTGTTGTCATCTATTTGCAGTGCTGAGGAATCAAACCCAGGGCCTTGGGCATGCTAAGCAAGAGCTCTACCACTGAACTACCCCCAACACCAAAATGTCTCTTAAGCTCCACTTCAATACAGCTTCCCATTTCCCTTAATCAGTACCTTTCTCTGGACCAAAAAAGAACTCTGAGTGGGTTAGGGAAATCATTAAAGAAATTAAAATCATTATGAATAATCCAGACCATTAACCTTTTATAAATTGATCGTGTGTGTGTGTATGTGTGTGTATAATTTTTTGAGTCTCTCATTTAAAAAGGCAAATCTGTGGAATTCTTCATAAGTTACATGGTATTTGCAGTGATGAACAAACAAATTATTTCAAACGGAAAGACAAATACTAAAGAGTGAATGGAAGCAGTTGACTTATTCAGAACCATAGCAAAGAGTGAGAACTATAGTAGTTTTGTTCCCTTCTCTAGAAATATATGGTAATTAGAAGAGAGTGTCCTTGTTTAGGAGTTTACAGTTTAACTAGGGAAGCAGGTTTGTTTTTGCAGAGAAAACTCGAGTGATCACCTTAAGAGTAGTTACAAAGAAATGCATGTGGAAGTGCATATCAATCACAAAGAACAGTGCTAGATCTATATGTTGCAGAGATATGGAAGAGTAACATGATTGCAGTCAAGTCAGATTAGTCATAAAAAGGCTTATATATAGGACGTGTTTATAGGTTACTTTAAGAGGGAAAGTGCCTTAGATACCTGAGGAGAATGGCTGTTGAAGATATTCTTCAACAAAACCAGGGGCCTCTCCTACAGCAGAGGCAGCACTGGCTGCAGCACACTCTCTTCTCAGGAGGCAGGAGGAGCCCCAGATCCTGGATCGGTTGCCCAGATTCCTTTCTAACAAACATGATGGTTATGTCCATGATCAGGACATAGTCCCAATGCCCAGCAGCTCTGATGCCACTCCATGTCTCCTATTCATGAGAGGGAGTCTGAAAAGGTGAGTGAGAGCAATAGCTAGGTGAAGCTGCTGGCATCATGTGCTGGTGCCCTGTGAGGCCTGGGCAACACGAGGGCTGTGAGTTGGCATCTGGTGGAATGACTGGAGCTGGCTGCAGGGTGTTCCAACAGCCCTGCTAATTAGCAACGTCTCCAGGGGAAGCAGCAGCAGCCTCCAGGGCTGATGGGAGAAAGACCTCAGCTGTGCACTGAATTACATTCTCACCAAACTCTGTGTGGAAGCGCTACCTTTCCCCACATGGGCCTGTATTGGAGAGAAGGCCTTTAAGGAGGTAATTTAGGTTAAATGAGGTCCTGAGTGTGGGGCTCTGGTCTGATAGACCTGTGGCCTTCAACAAAGAGGAAGACTCTCTCCCTCCCTACTGTCTGATGATACAGAGAGAACAAGGCTGTCTGCAAGCCCAGAAAAGATCCTTCAGCAACTGAATCAGCTGGTATTGGATCTTTTATGTCCGGGCTCCAGAATAATGAAAATAATCTCTGTTGTTTAAAACCCCCTCTCTATGATATTTTGTACAGCAACCCATGCTGAGACAAGCCGGGAGATGAGAACCGGGAGAGTTCAGTGGGAGAACTGACTGCGGTAGACTTAAAAAGTACCCTTTAATGGGCGGGGTTGTAGCTCAGTGGCAGGGTGCTTGCCTGGCGTGCACAGAACCCTGGGGTTCCATCCCCAGCACCACACACACACACACACACACACACACACACACACAGACACCTTTAAGAGCTACAAGCCATTTCAGGAAAAAGGACTAGAGTTCCCCTGTAGAAGCAGGAATAGGGACTGCTATTTATGGGAAAACTACCTGATACAGGGCAAATCCTTAACCACTGTTCTTGGTCTTATATTGCAGTGCCCAAACAAAAATCTTCAGGCCTACAATGTCTGATATGATAGCCACTAGCCACATCTGGCTGTTTAAATGCAAATGAATTAAAATTGTAAGTCACATTAGCTACATTTCTTTTTTTTTTTTGGTGTTGATGGACCTTTATTTTATTCATTGGTTTATGCGTGGTGCTGAGAATCGAACCCAGTGCCTCACACATGCAAGGCAAACGCTCTACCACTGAGCCACAACCTCAACCTGCATTAGCTACATTTCATGTGCTCTAGTCACATGTGACCTTATTAGTAAGACTATCTGTTCAGAGGCTTCACAGGACACACTTCCTCAGCAGAAAGGCTGTTTACTGTTGGTCATGTGAACTGTACTATGTACGTTTCTGCCAGGGCTATGTTTAAAATATGATGTATTACAGTTTTAATAAAAATGTGTATGTGCATGTAATACCACTATTTTCTTGCCAATCTGGTGGAAAGATATGTACCAAAGTCATGATTTATTATAAAAAACAAAGTACAAAGGAGTTAACAAAAGTACAAAGGAGTACAAAAGTAAAAAACAAAGTACAAAGGAGTTAACAAAAGTTAATTAACAAAAGTTAATTACATATGAGCCATAGTAATTTTTTCTGTTAAAAGTTTTCAATGGCCACTTTACATCCATGGTTATAAAATGCTTTTACAAACATGCAGCAATATAATAATGCTATCAAATTTGCTTTTCTACAAAATCATTTGGGTATTATTAGATTGAAGTGCATCTATGGAAGTATGTTGTATGTGTGAGTGTTGTCTGTCATGTGAGTTGAGGGGGAATAAAAAGCCTCACCCTGGAATTGTTCCATAACCTGGTCCAATAGGACTCAGTGCATTAGTCCTAGACTGCTAGCAGTTCTGGAAAAAGTACTGGTATAAAGAAAATGGCCCAGTCTTTGATAACTGTGCCAAAGTGGGACAAATATAGAAGTCAAATGGTACCCTGGACACTGTCAGCTGCCATCCATGCACTTGCACAGAAAAGTCTTTTGTTTTTGATTATCTCCTGGGGCTAAGTTGACACATAGTCTGTGTTACCATGCCTCAGTGAAGCCATGTAAACTCTTTTTTTTTTTTAAATTAATTAATTTATTTTTGGTTCAAGGTACACAAATGGAGTACAACTATCGTTTTTCTAGTTGTGTGCAAAGTAGAATGACACCATTTGCATATTCATACATATACATAGCAAAATGATGTTTGTCACATTCTATTATCTTTCCTTCGCCACCCCCCTCCCCTTACTTTCTGTTACATGTCATCAACTACTTATCAGAGAAATCATTCGGCTTTTGTTTTTTTGGGATTGGCTTATCTCACTTAACATGATACTCTCCAACTCCATCCATTTACCTGCAAATGTCATAATTTTATTATTCTTTATGGCTGAATAATATTTCATTGTGTATATATACCACAATTTCTTTATCCATAAACTCTTTCCACATGTTTTGTTGCAAGGAGAAATAATATGCTTAGAAAAGATTAAAATACATGCCATGTAGAGAATTTTTTTTGGGGGGGGCGGGTACTGAGGTTTGAACTCAGGGATGCTCAACCACAGAGCCACATCCCCAGTCTTATTTTGTATTTTATTTAGAGGCCGAGTCTCACTGAGTTCTTTGTACCTGGCCGTTGCTGAGGCTAGCTTTGGACACACAATCCTCCTGCCTCTGCCTCCCAAGTTGCTGGGATTACAGGTGTGTGCCACCATGCCTGTCAATGCAGAGGATTTTTAGGGCAGTGAAAATACTCTGTATGATACTATAATAGTGGATATATGTCATTATTTATTTGTACAAATTCATAGAAAGTACACCGAGTGAATCCTGATGTGAACTATGGATAATGAGTGATAACAATGTGGCAATGTGGGTTCCTCAATTGCAATGAATGTATCCACTGTGTTGGGGGCTGTTGCTAGTGGGGAAGGGGCAAGAGGCATATAAGAAATCTCGGGATCTTTTGCTCAATTTTGCTGGGGACTTAAAATTGCTTTTAAAAAAATAAGATCTAATAAAATTTTAATGCAACACTTAATTCTTAACACCCTTCAGAAATCTAAACACATTTTGATTGCAAAGCAACATAAAATGTGTGACTTGGCCTTCTTAAAAATTTCTCGTATCTGCTTATAATAAGATTATAATTTATTCTGACAGTGATTTTGCACTTACTAATTGAATGTGCAAGTGGTGGACATGTAAATAATGTACTGTCTCTTTGGTTTCTCCAGTTTAATGGGGAAGTAGGAATGATTTAGGAAAAGAAGAAATCATCCACCTTATAGTTAGGTTTCTGAACTCAGGAATTTTCATGACTTTGAGCAAAAGTAGAAAGAACTACTAGGAGATGAGAAGAAGCAAGAAAGAACCTGTCCCCTCTCCCCCCAGTTCACTAAGTACACCAGGGTCCCCTCCTAAAGAGGAGAGGAGTACACCCACAAACCCCAGGCCATCACATCCTGAAAGGTGTTCAGAAAAAAAAAAAAAGTATGCTGCCAGATTGGTGGAGGCTAGGGTGGGCAGACAGGAAGATTCTGTGTCCAAACTGTGAATATAGGGACCAATCTTAAAGGCTCAAGCTACACTAAAGAAACCTGCTTGCATACACATTCAAGCATAAGTTTCCTAAACTCTGGTCTGGATCTAACACTGATTAACATCTGCACTTACCTGCTCATGGGTTGAGGCCACAAAAAGAAAACTTAAAACACTGGACCCTTCTCTTAAGAAGATGCTGCATTTCTGGGTGATGTGACATGCTTCCTTTGTTTCCATGTGCCAGGAGAAACTTTGGGAGAACTACAAGCTACATGACATCTTTTCCTGGATATGATGAAGGCTGTCTGGCTGTGACCTAAACTATTTATTCATCCCTAAAAATAAGTTCTTTCATGATCTTTCTTTGGTATAACACAGAAAAAAACCTCCAAACCTTACTTTTCCTGTAGACTTTCACTCATTTAAGCCAGGGAGCTTGTTAGAAGTTCACATTCATAGGCTCCAGTCCAAACCTAAATACTCAAGTCTCTAGGGGTGTGGGGTAGGAACCTCCATTTGGAAAGGGCTTCTTTGGGCATCTGAAGCAGCTGCTGCCTGGGGTCACAGCCATGGTGTAGCATTCCATCCATAGAAGCCAGGGACAGGAAAGCAATGCCCAGATCAGCTCCCTCTTTGAGGGGCTCCATGCTGTACCCTGTCCTAAGGAACAGGTCCCTTCAATTCTTTCTCCCCTAGGGAAATGAGATTGTAGATGGTTACTTATTTATTTATTACTGGAGACTGGATCCAGGGACACTTTACCACTGAGCTACATTCCCAGATCCCCAGTCCTTTTTATTTTATTTATTTATTTTAAAAATTTTTCAGTTAGCATCTTATTAAATTCCTGAGACTGGTCTTGAACCTGTGATTCTCCTGACACAGCCTCCCGAGTCTCTGTGATTACAGGGATGAACCACCAGCCCCTAGGAAGATGTTCTTTGCAACAAACTTTCATTTGTATAAGAAGACATGGGGAGGTGAGGAGATTGGAAGGAAGTAGAAATGGTAAGGTCCCCCCACTTCCTGTCTGGCTTCCAAACTGAGGTTGACAGCAGTGATGCATCTTGGGTTTTGGGTAGAGTACCAGATGACCAAGTCACATGGACCAGGGCAGCTGCCTAGTGGGTGACAATTAAAGATCCAAAGCAAGGCAACCCACCCTCCCAGGCCCGAACTATTAAGTCAGGGCAGTGTGTGGGAATGAAGACCAGAAGAGATTCCCACGTCAGCAAGTCAGACTTCATGTCTGAACATCTTTGAACATCTTTACTTATTTAGAAGCAATATTTTTGTCAGTTGGGAGAGGAATTCAGTCACTGAAGCATAGAAACCGTCTGATGTCATCAAACATCTGAATAACAAAAAATAGTTCCTGACCCTGGCCATTTCTCCATCTAAGATATTGCTCCCCACATGAAATGGAATGCAAACCACAGAAGTGAGCCATTAGTATCTTAGAATAGATTCTGAGCTCCTTACTCTGGAAGTCCCTTTCTCTTGTTGTCACCTGTCTTAATTTACCC
The DNA here is from genome assembly GCA_020662805.1 of Glaucomys volans. Taxonomy (NCBI): domain Eukaryota; kingdom Metazoa; phylum Chordata; class Mammalia; order Rodentia; family Sciuridae; genus Glaucomys; species Glaucomys volans. The sequence continues at coordinate 950,181 of JAJEJO010049485.1, forward strand.
TTCCTCCAAAGCCTTCTTGATGCCACTTCTTTGGGGCCTTTCCTTAGCTCACATACCTGTTTCTCCTTTCTTCTCTGGCTTCTATGTGGCATTTAATTAATTCTGCCATGTATTATAATCCATTGGATTGTTTTCCCAAGACTGTCCTTCTGGAAGGTGAGGCTCCTCTTTCAGTCTCCTGAGATGTGCCTGAAGAGCTCATCAATCAACATAGCTCGAACTGGACTCCACCCCCTTCCCTTCCATCTTTGCCCAGGCATGCTCTATGATTCATCACACAGAACCACAGCAAAGGCTCATGGAAGAAAAATGAGTGAATGAATTGAAAGTTAAATGGGTAAATAGACTGCATCAAATTGCATGGATTCAATAAGCTAAGATTGCAGTAACACTGCTCAGGATAATTGCTAATATATACCTGCTTACCACAGTAACAGAGATGCTTAATATGACAGGCAAAATCCTTATTTACATTTGAAATTGTTCAGTGGAATTTTGTATTTCATTTGATTATAAGCCAGTATAGGATTTGGAAACATTAGCAAATCCTGTAGGTCTTCAACATCCTATTCCTTTCTCATTTCTCTACACCCATATTGGGGGGAAGAGGAAATTAAGAGATTTTTTAAAACCTAGTAACCTCGTTTTCACAATCTGTTTCCTAGTTTCTATGTGCTTACATGTGAAAAGTTCACAACTGTTCTTCCTACACACACTTGGTCATAATTCCAAGAGCCAGACATGAAGGCACCAGCAGTTCCACACCCAGACCTCCAGGGCTTGTGTGAGCTTTCATCATCAGCTACAAAACTAGGTTCTTATTTTCCCTCTGACTGGGATTACAGTTATTATTATTATTTTTTGTGACACTGGGGGTTGAATCCAAGGCCTCACACATGGCAGGTTAAGTGATCAGTCATTGACCTACAGCCCCAGCCCCAGCCCCAGCCCCAGATTACAATTCTGTTAATAAGCATGCCAGTGTGAATTGACCACACCCACTGTGATTCATGACAGCTTCTCAAAGGTGGCAAGATCTCCCACTTATCTGTCATCCACGTGAACAGTCATAACAGGCTCTAGGCTAGATACTTTATACCACCTCACAGTGAATGAAGTAAACTTGCCTAAGTAATTGCTAGAAGAGAATTGCTCAAGGGACACGTCAGAGCTTAGGCAATGTCTTGTTCTTTCAGACAACTTTATGGTCAGAGTTTGGTTTCTGAGGACTAACACCTTTTGGGGCATTTAGGTTGCTCTAGAACAAATGCTTTCTAGTTCCTAGGTTCCCCCATGTTGCTCATTTCCTGTGGAGAAAGCTGTGTCCTCTGGCAATGGCGCTCCCTCTGTAGACTTCACTCACCTTTAAGCCAAGGTCCAGCTCCCTCAGTGAGCGCTGAATCTCTCTGGTGAGGATGTTCATCCGCTCACACTCCTGGAAGGCAACTACAATGTAGGGGCTGCGCTCCTCCACTTTGGCCATCAACTCTGGGATGTTAAACTCATCTGTCACCCGTTCCAATATTTCTTCTAGAAGGACCTTGACCTGCCCCATGGCAAAAAACACATGATTTTTTTGTTTGTTTCTCTCTCTCTTTTTTTTTTTTTTTTTTGGTACTGGGGATTGAACCCAGGGGCACTCAACCACTGAGCCACATCCCCAGCCCCATTTTGTATTTTGTTTAGAGACAGGGTCTCACTGAGTTGCTTAGGGCCTCCCTAAGTTGCTGAGGCTGGCTTTGAACTCACGATCCTCCTGTCTCAGCCTCCCAAGAAAACACATGTTTAAAAAGGATGCTGTTCTCCAGAAGGACTCCATCCTCTTGCAACATGGCACCAGAGATGTCAATCACCTGTCACCTGCTGCCTTTCATCTCCTGGTTTTCTCTTACCTGCTTGCAAAGGTCAGTGGTTGACGACTGATTACAGGAACACCACTCTTAAGCTTGCCAGCTCTCTGTGACTTGTGTGACCAGCTTGAAAAAGACTAACATAGACGATTCTCTTAAGAATTGGGGTTGAAAAACTCAGAGACTGACCTAGTTAGCTATGGGAATCAAACTAGAAAGCTGTAAGTGGACTTTGACCTAGGATGCCCTTGTGGGCCACATGAAGCTGAAGTGATGTGAGCAGCAGTGATGAATGTGTGTATGTGTATATTCATGTGTGTGTGTATATATGTGTACATGTATATATGCATATATATGTGTGTAAATTGCATTTTTACTGACCATGTGCACATTTTTCCTTGTCATTATTCTTTAAACAATATAGTATAATAATTATTTACACAGAATTTATAGCATATTAGGTATTACAGGTAATCTAGGGATGATATTAGAGAATGTGCATAGATTATATGCAATATTATGCTATTTTATATAAGGGACTTGAGCATTGTGAACTTTGGTATCTTTAGGAGGTGATCCTAAAATCAAACCCCCATAGATACTGAGGGATCTCTCTCTCTCTCTCTCTCTCTCTCTCACACACACACACACACACACACACTCAGTCCTCTACTTCAGTGTGGTAATACTGTGGTTTCTCTCCTTGAGTGCTGGAAGAGGCACCACCATCTCTCACGTAAACCTCCTCTTCTACCCACAATTACTTTCTCCCCACAAACTGTCAACTAATTAGACCAGAGGAGCGAGAACCACCAGGGTCTCTCTCCTGGAAGATTGGAATTGAGGTGTAGAGATTGTGGATTATTTCGGGGCAAGCACTTGGAGGCTGAGTCTGCCATTTTGGAGCAAATGAGTAAACCTCGGAGGTCTGTCAGCACAGAAAGAAAAATGAAACAAGTGCATAATAGGCCATATGGCCAGCAGATTGGGATGTAGGGAGAGGGAGGGAGAGAGCATGTGAGTGAGCACCAGCTCTTCCTGGAGTCTCAGGAGAGCCAGACCCTGTGTGCCTGCCATGAACTCTGCTGCTTTTATCTACTCATCTTCTTGGTCCCCTTCTTTTAGGAGCAGGTTCCTATTTCCTTTCAGAAATGACCTCTTCCCCATTGTTTTGGAAGACAGTCACTGGGCCCAGCCTCTCTTGATCCAAGTTAGGCCAATCAGATTATCTATTCCAGGAGCAGAAAAATTTGAAACCAGGCATCCATGGAGCCAGTGGGAGGGAGGATGGAGGTGCCTTGAAAGGCCTGTCCACTCTGCTTTCTCCCAGGGACCTGGGACATTGTGTTCTTTGTCCTGTCTTAGGTTGACTTTTTTGATATACTGAGCTATTTCTTGCCTAATTCAGCTAGATTGATTTCTGTTGCTCACAATCAAAGAGCCCCGGCTGAGCTGATACAGCACTGTTAAGCATGACTCGTGGGCATATAAGCAAATCACTTAGACTTCAAGTTCTTCATCTATAAAAATTTCCAAGAGTCTCTCCATCAGCCCTTATTTCCCAACTCCCAGGGTTGATGCAAAGATCAAGTCAAATGAGTTGATGGATGTGGCAGCATCTGAAAGCTATAAAGAGCTATATAAAGGTAAAGAATGATTAATTTCCCCCTTGCCTTGTATGGTTAACATACAATACATTCTCTAGGAAAGGAGCTGATGCTGGAAAAAGAAACTAAAAACCCATCACCCCGTCACAAAAGGGTCCAGTGCTGTCATAGCAAAGAGTGGAATGGAATTTTAATGGTACCTGAAAGTGACTGCCAGAGTAGAAGACAAATGGCTAACGGTATATCATATTTCTGTCTTGAGTAAAATTTGAAGAAACAACCCTCTATCGGTGAGCTGCCATTTGGATGTTATTCACAGAGCTGAAAAGACAGTCAGGAGGTATCCTACCCTTCAGATAGGATGAGGTTCCAATTTTCTTGTGTTTCCAGGAGCAAACACCTCTGCTTTGTGTGTGTGTGTGTGTGTGTGTGTGTGTGCATGTGCAATTGAACCTAGGCATTCTCTAGCACTGAGATACATCCTCAGCCCTTTTAATTTATTTTTTATTTATTTTTAATTTTGAGACAGGGTCTCATTAAGTTGCTGAGGCTGGTCTCACATTTGTGATCCTCCTGCCTCAGCCTTCAAGTCACTGGAATTATAGGTGTGTGCCACTGATTCCAGCTGCTGTTTTCTTTTCAGAAAAGTAATAGATACATACCAGAAAAATCTAAACATTGCAGATACGTATGATATTAGAAGAAAATCCCTCCCACAATCTTAACTCTTCCCCAAAGGGGAATAACACTATTAAAACTATTAATTTTGTTGTTTTTATTCCTGCAGATACACTTCAATGCACATAACTGTCTCTCAATCATCTATCCATCCATCCACCCACCAGTCACTTGTTAATTATCCATTCATCTATCCATCCATCATGTCTGAGCCTTCTCTCCCTTTCTCTCTCTCTTTCTCTGCCCCCCTTTCTCTCTCTACCCCTCTCTCCCTGCCTCCCCCGGCCCCACTAATAGAATAATACTATGCAGTTTTTCAGCTTGCTTTTTCCACCTTATAGAAAGCCTTGGACACAATCCCTTGTTACTACATATGGACTTTTTAACAGCATGTCCTATTTTATAGTTTCAACATCTCTAAATTTATTGTCATTTTCCTATTGGTAGATCTTTAGGATTGGTGGTTATTTATACTGCTATAAACAATTCTGCAATACATAAATACAAATACATCATAAAACTCATGCATTTTTGAGTGTTTTCACTGACTGATTTCTTAGAGATAGAATCATGAGTAAAAAATATGAACATTTTAAATTTGGGTAGCTACTGTCAACTATTGTAAACTCCCATCAACAGAGATGAGAGTACCTATTTTCTTTTGCCCTCACTACTGAACATTATCATAATTTAAAACACCATTAGGTGAAAAATAATATTTCACTTAACTTCTTTTAGATATGAATGACATTGAGAATATTTTACAATTTTTATTGGCTGTTTGTATTTAACATGTGAATTTCCCTTATACTCATCTTCCTCCCTTCTCCTCTCAGCTTCTTTTCCCATAAGTAAGACCTTCATATTGCCAGTACTTCTCAGTGCCCTTTATCTGTGCTGTAAGTGGGCTCTCACAGTTTGGCTTTGACTTTGTTCATGGTGATTTTTGCTTTGCAGATGTTTTAAAGTTTCCAAGCCATCAAATTTGCCAATCTTTTCCTGAGTTTTTTAAGTTGCAAAATGCCTTCATCTTTGAAAGATCATAAAAGCATTCTCCCAAACTGTTTCTGGTGCTTTTTAGATCTTTACATTAAAAATTTTGAGCCATCTGAAATATACTTCAATAAAAGGGGCAAAGGAACCTACTTTACTTTCCTCTCAATTAGTAGGTAGTTGCTAAGCCCTAAAGGAATCCAGTATTGGGGGGATTCAGGGGATACAGGCTACTTCATCACTGACAAAGAAAAGAAAGGCATACAACCAATAGGGCCACTAGAGCCCATTGCTAAGGGCCAGATTGTCCCTCCCTACATTGGACATGTCAAAGTCCTAATCCCCAGTATCACAGAACATGACTGTACTTGAAGATAGGGGATTTTAAGAAGTGATTAAGTTAAAATGAGGCCATTAAGTTAGGCCCAAGACCAATCTCACTTGTGTCCTGTAAGAAAAGGAAATATGGATACAAAAAGTAGGGACAATAGGGGTTTAAGCACAAAGGCCATGTGAGGACACAGCAAGAAAGTGGCCATCTGCAGGCCAAGAAGAGGCCTCAGGAGAAACCAACCCTACCTATGCCTTGATTTTAGACTTCTAGTCTCTAGATCAGTGAGAAAATAAATTTCAGTTGTTTAAGCCACCCAGTCTGTGGTGTTTTATTATGGCAACCCAAGCAGACCCCTCCTGATTAGTAGCAGATTGGTCTGCTCAAGGCAGTCATCAGGAGTCAAGCAGCAGCTCAGGCATAGGTTATCAAATGAACTCCCTCCCTCCCTCCGTCCCTCCCTCCCTCCCTAACTTCCTTCCTTCCTTCCTTCCTTCCTTCCTTCCTTCCTTCCTTCCTTCCTTCCTTCCT
>JAJEJO010049485.1:956180-1111485 GCA_020662805.1 Glaucomys volans
CCTTCCTTCCTTCCTTCCTTCCTTCCTTCCTTCCTTCCTTCCTTCCTCCCTCCCTCCCTTCCTTCCTTCCTTCCTTCCTTCCTTCCTTCCTTCCTTCCTTCCTTCCTTCTTTTTGCACTGGGGATTGAACCCAGTGCCTTGTGCATGTTAGGCAAATATTCTAGCACCTAGGTACAATCTCAACCCTAAGTAAAAATTTCAAGCTCATTCTTAGACATATTAAAAGTTGAGAACTATTATTCTGATGATACCATTCCACACCATTAAAGTGCAAATCCTTTGGTATTTCATTTTCTTAAAAATCAGTCATTATAATGCAAATATTTAGTAGTCCTTGAGACTCTTTATCCCCCAAGAGTGTTTTCCTAACCCAACAGTATCTCTGATTAAAGGGATCCAAGCAGTGCCAAGGATGAATGGGGTTGATGAATGTACTCTCTTGGGAACTGTATTACTTTGTCTTAGGAAAAATTTCACTGAGAAGTTTCACTGTGGTGGTCCTATTCTTTTCTGCCCTCTGCAACCTCCATATCAGGAACACGACCTCCAAAGTGTCTTGAGTTATCCTCAACCCATACCTCACCTCACCTGAGTCTGCTTTTCTTTCTTTCATTTTTTTCTTTTTTTTTTCTTTTTGGCTAAAAGTTATTCAAAGAGAAGTCCTTTTCATGGGAAGGAGTGTTTGTCTGAATGGACATTAGTTGACAGAATGAGAGTACAGCATTAGAAGAATCCATCATTGCTTAGTTTGCCAAAGAATCACTGAGTCAAGTTCAGGGTTCCCAAATCACTATTATTCAGCCCTGGTCTTTCTTTACTTTGGCAGATAAACTGAATAAAAACTGAGTTTGTATGAATCTGCAAACTGTTGATCCCAATGGCTTCCTATGATTTAACTAGAGGGTCAGTGTTTTGACATGACCAGGCTGGGAGGTGAAGAGCCAACATTTCAAGGCTGGCAGTGCTGTGCCTAGTATGTATTTTCCATGATTTACACTGCCAACATGGCCAATAGGAGTTCGGATCTCTCTGAAGTCCTGGTGCTCCCCAGGATGGTCTCAGACAATCCCTACCACGCACCTTTTCTTCTCGTGTAGCAGCGGCTCCATCTCCTGCTTGGCTGTCCCGGGGCTGCAACTCCAGCATAGTGCGGAAGAGCTTTTCTGAAGTCTGAGTTAGGAAGCCGATCTCTGCATTTGGGTGGAGGCCATAGAGGTAGGGTGACTCTGCAGGCAGCTCAGCATCAATGTACTGAAATCAAGGGCAAGCTCACTTAAAAAACAACGAAGATGCACTTCCCACCTCTGCCACCAGCTCCTTTTCTGCAGGGTCTCTGAGGGAGGAAAAGCCCTCCCACCTGTTAGTGTATATTCTCTTCCCCAGCCTGTCTTTGACTTCATTTATTTTCTTATGCCAGACCAGCTTCCCAGAACAGATCTTTCACATTCACTACAGCCATCTCAATTTCAGCAAGTTTAGACAATGCTATCCCTCTCCATTCCTGCCCCTTTCAATGGTTCCCTGATATATCCCTGTCTCCATAGGACTTCTCATAGTTTTTTAAGAATATAAATCTTTCCCTGGTATTTTCACAAACTATAGAAATGATCCCTGAAATTAAAGTCATTTTCCCTGGTATTTTTACTTCAAAGTCTTTTAGGATCCTAACTCTCTTCCTTTTAAATTCTTTCTCTTCCCTCTGTTTATCTTAACCAGGGATGACATACTTACATACATATGTGGGACTGTGCACCTAAAATCAATATTCGACTTGGGCTGTGGGATGGGTAGGTTTGGCTGAGAACTGCAGAGTTCACACCCCTGGTGAAAGGCTTTGCAACTAAAACAAAAAATAGCAAGTCTCCCAAACAACACATCTAGAGGCCACAGTCTGCGATGGCTGAAAAGTCCTGCTCGGCTCGTAAGGTCACTTTCTCCTCCGAATGTTTTGAGTATTCCTTCACAAGTCTTTTTATAATAATGAGAAACTATCCCCCACATTAAGCTCCAAGTGTACTTTTTCTGATTATTCTGCATTAATAACATCTAACCTATGTAAACATTGCTTGTTCTTAAAGGCAAATTTACCTGTTTATCTTTGTATTTCCTCCAGCACTCAGGACAATCCTAGGCCCTTGGCTGACTCCCTACAATCTATTCCCCCACAGATTAAAGAGAGCTGTAAAGAAAGGAAAGCCCAGCTCAGTTGTTTGCACATGTGCAGACCCAGGTTACTACAGAAACAATCAGATCCACTTCAGGCTGTTTCTCCTTGCTCATCGCCTCCTCCAGTCTCCTGTTGAATTATCCCATGTACACTAGGGGACACTCTTGCACTATTTTCCTGGGTAAAGACTTGCTGCCCTTAAAGGTAGTTAAAAAATGATTCCTCTTATTTTCCTTAAGGAGTCTTATTATTTTGTTTCTTCTCATAGTTATGGTTTTTGTGGAGCAAATAACTTTTATAATTAATTCTCTTATAGTTAATATTTCTATGATCAGCATTTTCCTTGAGTTTGAGATAAACTGGTAAATTTAAGATATTTTAGGCAGGTTCAAAAATCCAGCAATTTGTTTCAAAAATTATTTTTCACTGTGTTTTCCATGGCAGAGAAAGTAGTTTAAGTAGGCAAAGCTGAATGCTTCAAAAATAACTATAGTAATAGTATGTGAAAAACTAAAGTAACAGTAAGAAAAATCTCCATGAGAATATTTTCCTGCATGTGGATATGTATGCTTGTATGCACAGCAACAACAGGGAGTGGATGGGGTGAGTGACCTGTCCACAGATGGTAGAAAGATATTTAGAATCACTGTTAGAAACTTTACCTAAAATTTGCTAAGCTCTTACTTGAGCTAATAATGGCTTTATCAATATCCTGAATAAAAACTACAAACAGCTGTCCCAGATGCTACTTACAAAAAACAAAAACAAATAGAATTATTGAATCAAAATAAAAATTGAAAATTGAATCTAAAAAAAAAAATATCTCTAAAGTCTCAATTTTATTATTAATGTAAGGTTAGACTAGAAATTTGCTCTTAAGTTGAATAAGGGAAACTTGGGGTGGAGAACCAAAGTTGATACAAACTCAGCTCTTCAAACCACTCTTCCCAGGCCCCTGCCTCAAACCTGTAACCATGTCCCAACATGAATAGTCCCGATCATGTGGGGCAGATGTGAGGATTGATTATTTGGGCCTTGTGTGGACCATCATGCTATTAGGAACAGAGCAGAGGCTCACCTGATGATAACCATTGTAGTCTAAGTTGCTTGGGAGTGGGAACCCTGGGGCCAGGGACAGTTCCCCTTCTAACATTTCTGGTTTAATGAATTCCTCCAAGTAGGTTCTGCAGAGTCTCCTGTCCCAGTCATCAGTGATATGGCCCCCATACATGATCTCACCAAACAGGTAGCGCAAATCATCATAGGGCACCTGAGAGACAGGAGAAAGAAAGGAGAGAAAGATCCTCACACAGCATTGGGGCTGGCTTGATATGTGGACAGAGCACAAGCTATAGGATGGAATGTTTCCTGGTGTAAGGAGCAATGTCTTATTTATTTGCATTCCCCCCATACCCAGCAGTGCCAGGTCTGTTTGGGGGAATTCACTTAAATACTTGAAGAATTATATCAAAGGGCAAGAACAGATAAGGTTCCAACCCCCTCACATAGATGCCTTCCCTCTTGCATGGTCACAAGTAAGTTGGCTCTTCCTAGAAGTACTTTAAATAGGTAAGTGTCAAGTGGAGGGAAGTGAGGACCAGGGAACTTATGTAATTTTCTGCCATTAATGACAAGATTAATTGTTCCTTTTGGAAGTTTGGAGTGAATAAAATACAGCTTATAAGTTCACTGATATGAACGTTAGGGTGTGCAGCCACTTGGACACTTGGAAGAAACAGTGTTATGGGCAGGTAGACTTCCCAGGACCCAGGGGCTGGAGGCAGAAGGATTTCTCAGGGCATGTTGGTCTGATTCATTTTCCCCAAACAGGAAGAGGTGCTGACCCTACTGATGCTGTTTGGTCCCTGGACAAGAAGAGACCTGATGGTGTGAACATTCCTTTAAGTGAAAGGTCATCAATGTTTAGTGAAGGTTTTCCTTGAACCAGAGTTATCAAAACAGTAGAAGAGGTGGCATAGCAAGAATTTGGTTCCCTCTTCAATTTTGGCATATGATGAGGAGTTCTGTGCCCTAAGACAAGTTCTTTATCCTTGGGTAATTACATTGGGAACATACATCAGACAAATATGGAGTCTCTTCCTGCTAATCCACAGCCTACCTGCTATGCTGTGAGTACACATAGGTGGTCTGGTGAATCCTGGGACAAAGTCTTATGGGACTGACTCACACCAGACATAAGTCACTAGTTTGGGTTCCTAGCTTCTTTGCTTCTGATTTCATTATGGTATTTCTCAGCCTCAGACTGGTCCTGGGTTTGACACTTCCTCTTTCCCTTTGTGTGGGATGAAGACACATCATCCTGGGAGGTGACCCTTCTGACTTATACCTGCATCACTTTCCTTTACCTTTGCATTGGCCTCCAGGAAGTTGTAGAGCACGTTCACTGAGATGGTGAGGTCTCCAGTGTTAAAGGGATAGGACCGATTCCAACCCTGAGGCCCAAACTTTCGTCTTTCTGCCACCACCGCATGAAAGTAACAAAGAGCAAAGAGGATACTCTTAAACTCTGTCTCCCGGGAGCACATCTCCAGAGTGTCCTGAAAGGAAAGCATTGTTTGCAATATTGACACATAGTTTCCCTTCCCTGGGGCAGGCTAGGCCAGGGTCACAATTGGGCTTCACGTTGGATAAAGCTCTTGTCTATCCTGGTTGGGGTTTGAGTTACAGTGAGATGATGATTGCACTGAGGATATGGGGGGTGGGGGTCAAACCTGAGAGAACTTACAGAGGGGCTGGGTGATAGTTTAACATTTGAGTTAAGGTTTAGATTCTGGTTATCATTGGTTTGGTTTATAGTTCAAACTTGTGGATATGGATGTACTAATTAGGTTCACTGGTATAGCTAATGGAAAACAGGGTAGTGGACCACAATGTCACTATGCCCTGGGGTGTGGTAGGGGACTCCCATAGGATCCATCTCTGAACCTTCCCTCCCTGCCATGCTTTTCTTGCTCATCATGGAGTCTCAGTAGATGTAATTACTGTCTATGTGACTAAGTAAACCCTAGCTCATTTGCTGGAGGAACTGCCAAGATGAGGGAGAGGATGGGAATAAGATATGGAGAAGTGCTGTGACCTCCAATCTCCTCACTGAACAGGGATGACCCAATGTGAGGCTGAGGAAACAAGAGTATGGAGGACTCTTGGCTGAAAAGCAGGAGGCATGGGGATAGATTCAGCTCATGAGGAGGACAGAAAGAAAAGAGAGATGGAAGAAAAGAGAAGCAGGAGATGGTTTAAAGGGAAACAATGAGGTTGTGCTTAGCAGATTTCAAGGGTGATGGTAGTGATTGTACAGAGCAGGGGATGCCTGTTTTTTTTTTTTTTTTTTTTTTTTTGCGGTGCTGGGGATTGATCCCAGGGCCTTGGGCTTGTGAGACAGGCACTCTACCAACTGAACTATATCCCCAGCCTCCAACATTTTTTAAATACTTTTTTTTTTAGTTGCCAATGGATCTTTTATTTATTTATATGTGGTGCTGAGTATCAAACCCAGGGCCTCACACATGCCAGGCAAGCACTTTACCACTGAGCCACAACCCCAGCCCCAGGGATGATAAGATGGGAACACCAGGACTCTTGGGAATTAAAAATAATATCTTCTAAGGGAGACTTCCTGTTCAAGATGGAGCAAGAGGTGGCAACTGGAGCCAAGAAAGACACTTTCAAGTCTCCCACTAATTGAATTTAGCTCAGTCCTGGCCTTTCTTCTGGGACTCTGTCTTATGACTTTGCTGACATGGGCAGCAGCAGTCAAGGAGGCAGGACACTGAACTTCTGGTAAGTCTGATTTCCCCATGGAGAACCCACTGACACAGTTTCTGTCTCTTTCTGGACATGTGGGATCTCTGTAGTGCCTTAATTGATTAATGTTATGGTTGGATCTGAATGGTTCCCCAATAGCTTGTGTGTTAAAGGTTTGGTCCCCACTATGGCAGTGTTTGGAGGAGGGACCTTTGAGAGGTGACTGGATCATGAGGATTCTGACATCATCAGTGAATTTATCCATTGGTGGGTTTATAATTGGGTTACTGGAAGGAGGTGGAAGGAGACAGGCAGGTAGGGCTTAGTTGGAGGAAGTAGGCACTCGAGGCTTGCCCTTGAAGGGTATATCATAGCCTTAGCCCCTTCCTTTCTCTCTTTCTCCTTCTTTGCTTCCAGGCTGCCATGAGGTGAGCAGCTTTGTTCCACCATGCCTCTCCACCATGGTGTCTGTCTCATCACAGTCTTAGATTTAATGGAGCCAAGTGACCACAAACTGAAATCTCTGAAATTGTGAGCCCAAATAAATCTTTCCTCTTGTAAGTTGATTTTCTCAGGGTGTGGCTTTTCTTTTTCTTTTTCTTTTTTGTCATGACAGTGATAAAGAGCTGACAAATACAGGTACCATGCTTGTCACAAAGGCATTGGTGTGAAAGATCAGAGGTGGTGTGGAGGAAGATGCCATTCCTTGTGCAAATAAGAACTTAATAACCTCTCTATGGATAGAGCTGTTCTCTATAGATATGTAGGATGCTTCATTTGTTACTTCTCACACATTTAAAAAAACTGGGTCTTGCTGAAAAATGCCTTTAAGCACAAAGATAAAAAAATCACACATCAAAATGCTCAAACTTATGATTATGGCGTATTCACATAAAAGTCAGAATAAAATAATCGTCTCTGCAACAGCATGGCTACCAGGGAAGCAGGAATAAAAAGTGTTTCATTTCTAGGGTTTATCCCTTAGGTGGTGAAAATGGGGCTCTGAAGGAACAAGGCTAATATTATAAAGGCTTCTGATCCTGGGCACTCATGAAAGCAAAAGGGAGCAATTAAAACTCTTGTAAACAGTAAATACACTCATACACTATCTGTCTTTGCCAGAATGAGTTACTAAGGTGACCATAAATGGTGAACAAACCAACTGTTGTAGGGACAGAATAATAAGGAAGAGAAAGTGTCTTTTGGGATATATTTCCCAGTTGTCCAATGATCAAGATTAGACATCAAGTTGTCAGGGACAGAAGCCCAAGAACACTGGTCCATGGGGAGGAGGACCAGAGGAAGCCAGGTGTGGCTGAAGATGGTTATAATCCTACTGAGGCCCAACGTGAATTATTGGGAGGGATGGCACGTGAGGCTCTGTTGCCTTCCTCCTGATTCCTTAGACCCTCGAGTTAAAGAGCTGAGAAGGGTTTGCCACTAGAGCCTTTGACAGAGCTGACTAATCGCATCCTAACAAGTTTTATTCCTCCAACTTTTAATTTAAAGAAAGAATTGTACCAAACTGCACATAACATACAATTTACCACTTTCACCAGTTTTAAGTGTGTAGTTCAGTGGCATTTCGTGCCCTCACATCACTTTGCAATCTGGTGTCTTTTAAGGGTAGAATTATTTCTGCTTGGAACCAACTGTACAACCTCTTGTAACAAAGATTATAGATCTGAAACTTAAGGATTTATGATTTTTTTTCCCAGGAGTGGTACCACATGCCTGTAATCCCAGTACTTGGGAGGCTGAGGCAGGAGGATGGCAAGTTCAAGATCAGCCTCAGCAACTTAGTGAGACCCTGTCTCAAAATGACTGAAGTTGTAACTCAGTGGTAGAGCACTTGTGGTTTTAATCCCCCATATGAAAAACAAAACAAAACAAAACAAAACAAAACAAAACAAAACAAAACAAAAAAACCAAAAAGGAGGTTGATCTGTAGAGAATGGGGATTTGGAGAGGAGATTGGGGGAGGAAGGAGGGGAGGGAAACAGGAGGTACTAAGGGTATGAAATTGATCAAATTATGTTACACACATGCGAAAATACATCACAATGAATCCTAGTTTTATTTGTAATTATAAAGCACCAATAAAAATTAATTAAAAAAGAATTTACGTTTCCTTTGTGGAATGTAGCTAGAAAATTTAAAGGTTTTAACCTTTGTACTCTAGTTCAGAGTATCCAGAAGGTTTGCCAAGGCCTGTTTAGAAAAAACAGAAAAGAAAAAAGAAAGGAAACAAGATGCCTCTGGATAAGGGAATGTCTCAGGAAGGATATTTCTTATCAAAAACTTGAAGCTAAAATATCCTGAATTTCTTGGTAATGTCCCCTTGTTCTCTCTTCCAGATGATGTGTGGATTTTGGAGTTGGGTTGGAAAGAGGACTGAAAAAGGAGACTAAATTTTGCCTTTTAGAACTTTGTGGAAACTTCCTTCTCTGAGTTGGACTGTGTGACTCCTATACCATGAGAGTATCATGCAGTTAGTAAAAGCCTTTTAGACCTCAACTGCCACATGGTCTTCATCATATTGTAAGTTAAGCCAGGCCCCAAAGGATCAATAGCTCTGCTGGCTTTCAGTAGGCCTGCTGGAGCATTTTTCCTGTCCAGAATGACCTATCTCAGGTTCCTAGATGACCTGTCTGGGACAATAAGTTTTAGCATGGCTTCTGTGAAACCAGTTTCTTTGGTGCTATTACAAGATGACATCAGAGAGGAAATCCTCCTTGATAGCTCCTAGAAGCTTCTCCTAAGACTCTAATAAGGTTTGGTATGGTGGATGAACTTTAAGATGATCCCCTGGCCCCTCCCTTTGTGTCTTTACCTTCCCAGGAAGGTAGAATTTCCCTAAGGAGAAGCAACAAGAAATGGTACCTTCCAGAAAATATGGAAAAGGACTGAGCTGTAGACTTTACAGGTGCTACAGGGTCAGCCACCAATAGGCCTCGGCTTGGCTTTAAATAAGCCTTGGAATTCCCAGTAATGGAAATTTCAATAATATAGCAATCTGTGTTTGAATCCTATGCCTTAACATTCTGAGTCCCCTGGATCAGGGTTCTCAGACTTGACTGTGCATGCATACCACCTGGAGGGCTTGTTAAAGTACAGATTCCTGGGCCCCATGCCAGTTTCTGGTTCAGTAGGTTGGGGTGGTTCTTGAGAATTGACATTTCTAACAAGTTCCCAGGTGATATTGATGCTGCTGGTCTGGGACCCAACTTTAAGAGTCTAATGTGTGGCTGTATCCCAAGTCTAGATTCATACTACCTGACCCCTAAATTATTTAAATTCTTGATATTCAAGATGCATGCAGATGGCAAGTGATATCAGCTGAATGAGAGCATCATCCTCCTGACTGAAGACAGGATGTTTAGCCAACAGGTGTGTTTAACCAACAGGGGTATAAATCAATTAGATTTACAGCATCATGCCCTTCTCTATCTTGGAATATTAGTTTACAGTTGACTTGCAAAAAGTTCCCCCATACCGTTTTGCCAAAGAATGACCCTATGCTCAATTCCTCCAGGTACATCTGACATTGGGAACTGGGTTGTACTGAGTGGGTGCTGGGTGTAGGCCAGTCACACAGGGAACACATTTCACCCACATCAGCATTGATGCATAGCCCAGCAGCATCCCATCCCACACCTGGGTGCACACTCTTCTCCCACCCAATTTGAATCAGGTCTTTGTGAGGTGAGGTGCTCTTCCTCCCTCTCTCCCAGGGCAGTACCTGAGTGAAGTTGTCCAGGGCCTTGTGCAGGTTGGCATGCATACCAGTGGGGGGCTCATTGGTGATCTTTATGGAGTTTTCCAGGATGCCCTGGGGGATGATGTGGCCCTCAGGGGAGGGTGCAGGCTCAGCACTGATGAAGACCCTGAATTCAGGGTGGCTGTCATTGCTGTGCTCCTCCAGTTTCTTCTCCAGGGTGCTGAGCCACTTGGCCACTAGGTGGATGTTCTGATGGGAAGGAAACCCCCACAATTCAGGTATCTGCTTGGTTCTAGTGGCAGTAAACAGCTATCTGAAAGGCAGCTAGAGGGAACACAGGGCTTAAGCTTAAACTAATTTTTAAAAATGTTGTTCCTAGTACATATGTGGATAAATGGCAGAAAAATCAATAGAGGGAGGGGCGCAGGGGGTGGGGAGAGGGAAGAGGAAGGAGAGGTCCTGGGGTCTGAATTAGAACAAGATGTATTACGTGCTTGTATAATTATGTCAGAATGGATTCAACTGTCATGTATAACTAACAAGAACCAATAAAAGGTGGTAAAACAGACAAAATACAAATTTTACCATTTCAGCCATTTTAAGTATATACATTTTTACGTGTTCAATGGCATTATGTGTACTCACATTGCTGTGCCATTAAATGCCTTGCAACAGCAGAAAGTCTTGGGATGTCCTATAATGGGGACCTCTGAGTATACTGCAATTAGTCCTATCATTTGATAATCCTACATTTTTCTAGCAGTGTTCTCAAACTTGGCTGCACATGAGAATCCCCTGGGACCCATGATTGCAGGGACCCACCCCAGAGTTTCTGAATCAGCAGGTCAAGAGTTGAGCCTGATAAGTACAAATATGTCACAATGAATCCCACTATTATGTATAATTATAATGTGCTATTAAAAATAAAGAGTGGAGCCTGACCATTTGCATTGGTGATGCCAATGCCACTGGTGTAGGGCCCACACTTTGAGGGTCTCATTAGTGGTTACATTCCACATCTAATTCTCCAAGACTCAATACCTGGATTATTTGAACCCTTCAGAGTCGAAATGGGGGTGCATGGACCAGCACTGTTGTCATTACCTGGGAGCTAGTCAGAAATGCAGAATCTTAGGTCCCTCCCAGACTTACTGAATCAGCGCATTTTAATGAGATCCTCCAGTAATTTGTACCCGTGCTAAAATTTGAAAGGCACTGATTTGAACTTCTTCTAGCTAGCTTTCCAGAGTCGTCTCTCCCCATCTTCAAACCATTCTCTTAATTGTTGCCAAACTTATCTTTCTAAAACACACTGAGTCATTGCTGCTTAAGACCCACGGAGGCTCCCTATGCCAATCTCAAGCTCCTCTGCTGGTCTTTGAGCCTCTCTTCTCTCAAATCTGATTCCTATCTGTCTGTCTGCCTGTCTTCCTATTGAAACTTACATTTATTTCTTAGCACCACTCCGTGGAATGCACCTCTCACTTTGGTAAAGATACTCACTTGGCTTTCATTGCAATATGTTTCATTATGATGGATAGATAAAAGTTCCTCGATCAATATTGGAGGAAATAGGCTTGCAGAGCCTTAAATACACAGATCAGCACTGAGCACAGTATTAGGACCACAGTAATTTGGTCTCTGAGTGCTGTTTTCTTCTCTGTAGAAACAGAAATAACAATAATGTTTTCCATACTTATTTCACAGAGTTTCTGCAAATAACCAAAGGTAATGGATTTGAAAGGCTCTATATACTGTAAAAGGCTATATAAGCGTTAGTAGTGGTTTTTAAAAGAAAATTTGTTTAAAAATTCATTTGTAATCACTCTGTTGCAGCAGAGAATTTAGTGGGCTAACTTGGAAAGCCAGGGCTCCTATTAGTGCCAGCAACCTCAATTCAGCAGCTTTTTCAGGAACTTCAACTTGTGCTACCAGGCAGGACAAGGCAGGGCTGGGAGAATGAACCTCTGTTGCCTGGTGTGGATTCAGGGATCTAAGTCTGCCCTATTAGGTTTATGGGCTTGGGTAAGCCAGGGCCAGGACCTGTGAAACCCATCTTATAGCTACCATAGCCAGAAAGGAAGTGGGGAGACAACCTTGGGCCCACACTTAGCTCCCCAGGAGAGGAACCTGACCCCTCTGGGGTGGGATCCTCCAGCAGTGTTTCCCAAAGGGTGCCATGGATATTATAATAGATTTTGGATCCACTGGGGAAACACTGACTTGAACAAGACTTCTATAACCATAGGGATCTCAGAACCATTCACCTTCTGATATCATTTATGCTGTGTAGTGTTTTCCATATTTTGAAAGAGAAACCTGTTAACTATTTTCCTGTTTTCCCTCAAGGGCACCAGTGCCCAGAATGTGATCTCATGGCAGATGAACCTCAGACCGTGGGGTGGAGTCACACCTCCCTGCATGTGGGAGGAAGTAGACAGTCCAGAAGTTGTCATGTTTTCTCCTGGGATTCACAGAGCTTCTGGAAAAGGAGTCCCAGGGAATGGCAGATTCTTCAGTTGCTAGGATCCCAACAACTAACAGGATGAAGACTCAGGAGCAAGCATAAGGTGCAGTGAGTTATCATGAGACAGACCAAGTGCAGGGAAATGAAAGCCAGGACAGGAAGAGAATGGTTTTTTCACTTGTTCTTTAATTTTCTTTTTCTTTCTCTTTTCTTTCTTTTTTTTTGGTACCAGGGATTGAACTCAGGGGCAATTAACCACTGAGTCACATATGCAGCCCTTTTTATATTTTATTTAGAGACAGAGTCTTACTAAATTATCGAGACTGGCTTTGAACTTGTGATCCCCCTGCCTCAGCCTCCGAGCTGCTGGAATTACAGGCATGCACCACTGCACCCGGATCTTTAATTTCTTTATTGATTCACCCAACAGGCTTGTGTTGAACATCTACTATGTTTAAGG
Organism: Glaucomys volans; assembly: GCA_020662805.1. Taxonomy (NCBI): domain Eukaryota; kingdom Metazoa; phylum Chordata; class Mammalia; order Rodentia; family Sciuridae; genus Glaucomys; species Glaucomys volans. The sequence continues at coordinate 968,761 of JAJEJO010049485.1, forward strand.
CATTGAGCTTGGTGATAAAAAGTAAATAAGGAATGTCAATTTCTCTAAGGAAACCTAGTGATGGACAAATCATATAAGAAATCATGTCATCCAACATAGCAATGGATGGTTGAATGAAATGATGTTAGAGTGCTATAGGTGAAAAGAGGAGTAAGCCACTTGTTCTGCCACAGCCCCAGAATTCATGTGAATTGCATGAAAGAGGATCGAAAGGACAGGTTTTTCTAGAAGAGTTTCAGCTTTTTTTTTTCTTTTTGTGGGGGGCTATACCAGGGATATCAGGGGCACTTGACCACTGAGCCACATCCCCAGCCCTATTGTTTTTTTTTTTTTTTTTGTATTTTCATTTAGAGACAGGGTGTCACTGAGTTGCTTAGGGCCTCGCTTTGGCTGAGGCTGGCTTTGAACTCGAGATCCTCCTGCCTCAGCCTCCTGAGCTGCTGGGATTACAGGTGTGTGCCACCACACCTGGTGAGTGGCAGCATTTTTTCCCCTTGTAACTGTTTGGTGAAATTACCAGCAATAGATAATGCAGATTTCCAAACACCAACGTGAGTTCTTAAATAAACAGAGGTGGCACCATGTTCTAGTCACACATGTAGCTAAGAGAGTGTAACACATAACATAAATTCATAGGAAGGGCTCTCACCAACTGAAAGAATCCAGCCACCATGGTCTTTGGCTTAATGCCAACTTCCTAAATGTGCATCAAAGTGGAATTCACTTTATTTTGTAAGCAGAACTAGTTAAACCAGAGACAGTGGAAGAGCAGGTGAAGGGGAAAGAGTTGTGAAGGTGGCATGGGGAAGAGGACGTGGTGAGTGAGGGAAATTGGAAAGATAGATAAAGAAGTGAAGGGACACTGGAATGGAGGACAGGTGGGTGAGAGGGTAAGGAAGCACAGAGAGTTTGGGAGGAAGTTCAAACAGGCACATGATCAAGACTGATCTAGATCAGAGGAGAGGAGCCATACCTGCAAAATAACCCAGTGGCCTTTCTTGGCAGCTAAGTCAAGTGCAGCCTCAGCAACGACCTCTTGTCCTTGCCCCAGAGACACATTGTGAAAGTTCTGGTTGTTGAATGTATATCCAAGTTTCTTTCCTGAAAGGAGCATGGAATTGGCATTGTCATTTATTGAGTCTAATGATCTGTGTTTTTAGTGTTTATAAGGAAAGGCATACTTCCATATTGCCTCTCAAACCCAGGCGTGCTTGAACCCGTATCTGAGCCTTATTTACTGACTCTTTGCCTTCACAGGGGACCACAACTTTCAACTTTTTTTCTTTTTTGATTCTGGGGATTGAACCAGGAGTGATTTACCACTGAGCTATATCCCTAGCCATTTTTATTTTATTTTGAGACAGGATCTCACTCAGTTGCTCAGGCTGGCCTTCAACTTGTGATCCTCCTGCTTCAGTCTCCCAGTTCACTGGGATTACAAGTGTGCGCCACCATGTCACACTCATCTTTCAGCTTTTAAATCCCAGATAAAAGGAAGCACTGTCCATATAAAAAGTCACTTTAACCTTCCTTCCTTACTGAATCCTAAGAATGGTTTTGGATGCTGATCTCTGTGTGGCTTCCTTTTGGATTCTGGGCATTGATCCACAAACCTTCAGAGTGTGCATAAGGAAGGGGTCCAAGAGCAAGATGTGGGCGTGGTCCCTGCTGGCTTGATTTACCCTCTAATTATATATGGCATTTTCCCTGGAACTTCACTGGGAGGTGTGGTCAGTAGGGGCAGGATTCAGTTAATTCTAGCCTCTTGGACTTTACATCATATTCACCTCCTCTATTATTCACACAGAAAATTTTTTATCTCATTATTTTGCAAGAATTAGAGTGAATGGAGGTAAGAAGCAAAACAAGAAGAGGCTTGGATGCATAGGTGTAGGTGTTTTATTATATCTTGATAATGGTTCCTGGTGTTGGAAACAGTGAAGAAATGACCATACATTGCTGGTGGGAGTGCAAGTTGGTGCAGCCACTCTGGAAAGCAGTGTGGAGATTCCTTAGAAAACTTGGAATGGATCCACCATTTGACCCTGCTATCCCACTCCTTGGCCTATACCCAGAGGACTTAAAATCAGATTACTACAGTGATACAGCCACATCAATGTTCATAGCTGCTCAATTCACAATAGCTAGATTGTGGAATCAACCTAGATGCCCTTCAATAGATGAATGGATAAAGAAACTGTGGTATATATACACAATGCAATATTATTTAGCCATAAAGAAGAAAAAAATTATGGTATTTGTAGGTAAATGGATGATGTTGGAGACTGTTATGCTAAGTGAGATCAGCCAATCCCCAAAATCCAAAGGCCGAATGGTTTCTCTGATAAATGAATGATGATGCATAAGGCGGGGGGGGGGGGAAGGGGGGCAAGAATGGGGGAAGGATAGATAGCATAGAGGGAAGGGAGGGGTGGGGTCGGGGTGGGGGGGTAAGAATAATAACAGAATGTGTGACAGACACCATTGCCCTGTGTACATGTATGAATGCACAGATGGTGTGACTCTACTTTATGTACAACCAGAGAAACAATAGCTGTACTCCATTTGTGTTCAATGAATCAATAAGTAAATAAAAAAAAAAATGACCATACAAACAAAAATATCACAACTATACCACTGCAGCAAGGCCAATGCCCACAAGTTGCTCTTCAAACCCAAGGAATACTTAACACAAAAAATCACCTTAATATAGAGGACTAGTTCTGTTTATACACTGGCTATTAGTCCAATCCAATAAAGTTCAGAGAAATTACATATTATTCTTTAGATAAAAGAGTCATAAAATGTGTAATACCACAAAGGAATCATTGAGCATTTTTTTTTCTAAGAAGGTGAAGTAGGTAAGAGAAGAGAGGAGAAATTAAGAAAGAAAAAAGAAACAAAATATTACTTAAAAGATTTACTTTCAGAAAAAAGTAAAATTGAAGACCTTATTTGATGCTTGTGCAAGATTGGATGTATCTTTTAAATAGTAAAAAGAAAATGTATATCCTCTCTTTCAACTGCATAGGACGAGCAAGATGATGACTTTTTGTACTGAGAAATAGTTATTATAGATTCAACTGAGATGAACCCAAGAAATACCTTTATTAAACTCTATAAATCCTCTGTGGCAATGCATCTGATGTCAGCTTTAGAACTGGGGAGATAAATACGTAATACCAGAGAAAATACCAGGATAAAAGGTGCTAGGATTATTAGATGGCTTCTGTGACGTTCCTGCTCACAAGAGAGCCCATTTATTTTATTTATTAGCAGAAGAAGGATATGAGAAAAAAGGTGCTTAATAAAGATTAGTTTGAAAACTGCAGACTTGAGGGGTCATGGGTGAGGGTGAGTCTATAATTGTAGAGACCGGCTAGGATCAATCTGCATCAATCTAAGCCTGAGGCACAACAATAAGGCTGAGAAAAGAGAAATGGGTCTTAGAAATATTGAGAAGGGAAAAAACTGATGGGACTCTCACAGACTTAACTTGAAGCCAAACATAACCCTATCACATGTGAGTCTCATGGTGTATGGGGTGAACTTGCAGGGTCCTTCCACTTCTGCCTTTGAGGCTCTCCAGACCTCTTCTGGGTTATGAGCAAGCACTTCCAGGTAGTTATGTTCTCTTGGCTTTTCACTGTCATATTGTTTTATGCTATGACTTCATGTCCTACCTCCCTTTTGACCTTCCTTCCAAGCTCTCCAGATGGTAGTGTCACCTGGAACCATTATAAACACCATTTAACCTCTTCACAGTGTGCTGCATCTTCATCCCAGATCTTTGGGGATATTGTGATTCCTATAGCCCCCTTCTCTAGTTCCATATCTCTATGGGATTGGAGAAATGCAAATATTTTTCTAGTAGCCTCTTGCTCCTTGCAGGCTATTTTTTCTCCACCCTCACATAAAGACCCTTCCTCTTTAAAGCAAATGTTATCTGGCTATATTAGCTACTAACTTCCATGTTCTCTGCCTTCAGACAACTTTTTAGGGAGACTTATTTTTATGAGAGGCATTTGAGATTGGTTAATTGATGGTTCTTGCTTCAATTATCCTCGTAAACTTCAATGTCATTGGGGATGACTTGGCTGGTGTCTAGCCTCATGCTTCTTCATCTTCACAGAATTTAACTCCATTCCATTTCTACTACCCACACCAGTGGCTACACCTAGGACTTGATCATCATGGCTGAAATACTGTTCTTTCATGTCCACTGATGATTTATCACAATCTACTTTCCATATTGTTCCATGTCTTATTTCCTCCTCACCTCTTTTTCTACTTCTATGAAATGTCCAGTTTAGTAGCTTACTAGTTCTTTTTAAAAATTTAAAAATTTATTTTTTAATTTTTTTAATTGAGACAGGGTCTTGCTATGTTGCCCAGGCTAGTCTTGAATTCCTGGGCTCAAGCAGTCTTCCTGATTTAGCTTCCTGAGGGGCTATAGGCATGCACCACTGTGCCCAGCTCATCTGATTTTTTCTAATTTCACATTTGCCATTTTGTATTATATTAATATGAACCAAATAATCCTTTGTTTGAACCATGATTTTATAAAATCCTCAGCTTCATTGCCCCCTTCTACGTTTTCATTATGGAACTTTCATAAAACCTTGACTCTGAATGAGCCCAAACATTAATAAAAGAGAAGATTAAGACAGTTGGCAAATTGGTGCCACAACAAAGTCATGATTCTTAATCTCTGAGCTACTGGGTACTTTTTCCGTGTGTCCATAAGTCAACTATGTCACCAAGTCCATCTGATTTTAAGCCTCCTAATGGACCCCATGTTTCTTATTCTCAGGAATTTGCTTCAGTCTTTACTTCCCATCTCATGCTATTTGGTAGAAACTGCTTTAATTTCTGCCCCTTGATCTGCATTGTGTTGTTTTAGTCAGCTTATTCATGGATAAGAACAATTGTAGGGGAGAAAAAGTTTATTTGGGGCTCATGGTTTTAGAGATGGCCAACTCCACTGCTCTGTGCCCAAGGTAAGGCAGAACATCATGGCAGAAGGATGTGACAGAGGACAGCAGTTCAGGACATGACAGTCAGGAAGCAGAGAGAGAGAGAGAAAGAGAGAGACAGAGAGAGAGAGACCAAGCGAGAGTGAGCTCCACTCCCCAGGGGCAAAATATATATTACAAAAGGCATGCCCCAATGACTCACCTCCTCCAGCCACAACCTACCTGCCTACAGTTATCACCCAGTTAATTCCTATCAGTGGATTAATGCACTGATTAGGTTAAGGCTCTTATAACTCAATTATTTCACCTCTTAACTTTTATTGCATTGTCTTACACATGTGTTTTTGGGGGACACCTCACATCTAAACCATAACAGTTGTCCTCCTCCTGTCTGTTCTCCAAACCCCATCATCCAAATCCCATCTCCTTTCATATCTTTGACCTTCATCTCTCTTCTCATTCATCCACTGGTGTGAGAACGAGTGAGTTTCTGTCAACATAAAAGAATACTCTCTCAATCCTGAAACTACTCTCTAAAGAATATACTTGCTCCAGCCCAATCTACTTTTAATTGCCTCTTTAAGAAAGGAGTACAGGCTTTTGTATGTGATTCACTAAAATTTTGTTAAGAATTTTTGCATCTATGTTCATTAGGGATATTGGTCTGAAATTTTCTTTCCTCGATGTGTGTCTTTGTCTGGTTTTGGTATCAGGGTGATATTAGCTTCATAGAATGAGTTTGGAAGGGTTCCCTCCTCCTCTATTTCATGAAATACTTTGAGGAGTATTGGAATGAGCTCTTCTTTGAAGGTCTTGTAGAACTCGGCTATGAATCCATCTGGTCCTGGACTTTTCTTTGTTGGTAGGCTTTTGATGACTTCCTCTATTTCATTGCTTGAAATTGATCTATTTAAGTTGTGTATGTCCTCTAGATTCAGTTTGGGTGGCTCATATGCCTCTAGGAACCTGTTGATGTCTTCTAGATTTTCAATTTTGTGGGAGTATAAATTTTCAAAATAGCTTCTAATTTTGTTTTGTATTTCATTAGTGTCTGTTGTGATATTTCCATTTCCATCACGAATTTTAGTAATTTGGAGTTTCTCTCTCCTTCCCTTTGTTAGTGTGGCTAAGGGTTTATCAATTTTGTTTATTTTTTCAAAGAACCAACTTTTTGTTTTGTCAATTTTTTGAATTGTCTCTTTTGTTTCAATTTCATTGATTTCAGCTCTGATTTTGATTATTTCCTGTCTTCTACTACTTTTAGTGATGAACTGTTCCTCTTTTTCCAGGGCTTTGAGCTGTAATGTGAGGTCATTTATTTGTTCACTTTTCATTCTTTAATTGAATGCACTCCATGAAATGAATTTTCCTCTTAGCACTGCTTTCATAGGATCCCAGAGATTTTGATATGGTGTATCTTTGTTCTTGTTGATCTCTAAGAATTTTTTTTTATTTCCCCCCAATACAAAAGCATATTTAAAAAGATAGCACACCATGATCAAGTGGGTTTCATCCCGGGGATGCAAGGTTGGTTCAACATCTGGAAATCAATAAATGTAATTCATCACATCAACAGACTTAAAGTTAAGAACCACATGATTATTTCAATAGATGCAGAAAAAGCATTTGATAAAATACAGGACCCCTTTATGCTCAAAACACTAGAAAAAATAGGGATAGTAGGAACATTCCTTAACATTGTAAAGGCTATCTATGCTAAGCCCATAGCTAACATCATTCTAAATGGAGAAAAACTGAAAGCATTCCCCATGAAAACTGGAACAAGGCAGGGATGCCCTCTTTCACCACTTCTATTCAACATCATCCTTGAAACTCTAGCCAGAGCAATTAGACAGCTCAAAGAAATCAAAGAGATACCAATAGGAAAAGAAAAATTCTACCAAAAAAACTTCTGGAATTCATAAATGAATTCAGTAAAGTAGCAGATTATAAAATTAATGGTCATAAATCTATTGCATTTTTATTCATTAGTGATGAATCCTCTGAAAGAGAAATTTGGAAAACTACCACATTCACAATAGCCTAAAAAAAATATTTGGGAATCAATCTAACAAAAGAGGTGAAAGACCTCTATAATGAGAACTAGAAAACATTAAAGAAAGAAATTAAAGAAAATCTTAGAAGATGGAAAGATCTCCCATGTTCTTGGTTAGGCAGAATTAATATTGTCAAAATGGCCATACCACCAAAAGCGCTATACGAATTCAATGCAATTCCAACTAAAATCCCAATAATGGACCTCATAGAAATAGAGCAAGCAATCATGAAATTCATTTGGAGGAATAAGAGACCCAGAATTGCTAAAGCAATCCTTAGCAATAAGAGCAAAGCAGGAGGTATCACAATACCAGAACTTCAACTATACTACAGAGCAATAGTAACAAAAACTGCATGGTATTGGTACCAAAATAGACAGGTGGATCAATTGTACAGAAGAGAGGACCCAGAGACAAACCCACATAAATACAGTTTTCTCATACTAGATAAAGGTGACAAAAACACACAATGGAGAAAAGATAGCCTCTTCAACAAATGGTGCTGGGTGTAAAACTCAAGAAAGGGTCGGCGTGGGGCCCCGGCAGGTAGAATTAGACCTAACACTGGGAAAACTAGAAATCCATATGCAGCAAAATGAAACTAAACCCCTATCTCTCACCCTGCACAAAACTCAACTCAAAATGGATCAAGGACCTAGGAATTAGACCAGAGACCCTGCACCTAATAGAAGAAAAATTGGGTCCAAATCTTCATCGTATCGGCCTAGGACCAGACTTCCTTAACATGACTCCCAAAACACAAGAAATAAAAGCAGGAATCAATAATTGGGATAGAGTCAAACTGAAAAACTTTTTCTCAGCAAAGGAAACAATCAGCAATGTGAAGAGAGAGCCTACAGAGTGGGAGAAAATCTTTGCCACACACACTTCAGATAGAGCACTAATCTCCAGAATATATAAAGAACTCAAAAAACTTTACCCCAAGAATACAAATAACCCAATTAATAAATGGGCTAAGGAAATGAGCAGACACTTCACAGAAGAGGATCTACAAGCAATCAATAGGTATATGAAAAAATGTTCAACATCTCTAGTAATAAGAGAAATGAAAATCAAAACTACTCTAAGATATCATCTTACCCCAATTAGAAAGTCTATTATCAAGAATACAAGCAACAACAGGTGTTGGCAAGGATGTGGGGAAAAAGGTACACTCATACATTGCTGGTGGGGTTGCAGATTGGTGCAGTCACTCTGGAAAGCAGTGTGGAGATTCCTTAGAAAACTTGGAATGGATCCACCATTTGACCCAGCTATCCCACTCCTTGGCCTATACCCAAAGGACTTAAAATCAGATTACTACAGTGATGCAGCCACATCAATATTTACAGCAGCCCAATTCACTATATCTAGATTGTGGTACGAACCTCAATGCCCTTCAATAGATGAATGGATAAAGAAACTGTGGTATATATACACAATGGAATATTATTCAGCCATAAAGAATAATAAAATTATGGGCTGGGGATATAGCTCAGTTGGTAGAGCACTTGCCTTGCAAGCACAAGGCCCTGGGTTCAATCCCCAGAACTTCAAAAAAAAAAAAAAAAAAAAGATATACCAAGAATAATAAAATTATGACATTTGCAGGTAAATGGATGGAATTGGAAAAGATCATGTTAAGTGAAATAAGCTAATCCCAAAAAACCAAAGGTCGAATGATTTCTCTTATAAGTGGTTGATGGCACATAGGGGGTTGGGGGGAGGCACGGGAAGAATGGAGAAGGGATGAATTGTATAGAGGAAAATGAGGGGTGGGTAGGGGGCAGGGAAGGAAAGATAATAGAATGAGACAAACATTTATACCGTATGTATATGTATAAATATGCAAATTGTATGATTCTACTTTGTGTACAACTAGAAAAATGATAGTTATACTCCAGTTGAGTACAATGAACTAAAATAAAAAATTTAACTAAAAAAAGAAAGATTAAGAGAAAATGTCATCAACATTCACTAGGATATCAGGTCCTTTTGTTAAATTCAAACATTCATGGTAAGTTAAGCATAAGAGCCTGAGTGCTCCATTATTTTTTCCTGCCTCATTATGACCAAACCTTCAAATATTGAAATATATATTATTATTAGAAAAAAAAAAAGAAAAGAGTACAGGGGTAAGCACAATGAAAAAGAGACTTGAAGCAAGGAATTGATAATTTGGCTGCCAAAACACTAAATGAAATCTGTTTCTTTGAAGACATTTTATAGCAGGCCTACACAAATCTAAGCGAGTTCATCATTCTGACCAGAACACTGGAGAAAGAAAAAGGAGGCACTGGAAGCCAAAGGTGGGACATACAGTTTCTTTCTGATCACAAAATAGACATGATAGAATTCACTTTGTCAAAACCCCGTACTTGGACAAAGGAGGAAGGAGAACAAGCAAAACCATGTTACAGACGAGTGAAAGAAAAACCAGAGAAGATGCCTGTGTAAGGGCAGCAAGGGGAGGGCCAAAGACGGAGCTGCGCTTTGAAAGGATGCGACAGGAAGAGGTAAGGGAAGGAGCACACTGAGCAGCCTCAAAGAACAGACGAAGCATCATCGTCATTACAATGCTGTGCAATGCTACTCTACTTTTAACTTTTCAAAGTCTTTTCACATCTGAGATTTCATTTTTATCCTTACAGTAACCTGAGGGGGTAGGAAGGCATCTTGGGTGATAGAAAACAAGGAAAAAGTAGATGAAGCAAAAGTGAAAACAAATGTGTGGTTCATTTGGAAAGGAGGTAATAAGGAAAGAGAGAGAAAAAAGGTAAAATTAAAATACTGTTAAAGGATTAATTGGAGAATTCAAGGAGAAAGCAGAGAGGATGGATGAGGGTAGATTTTATGTTAAAACAAAGACAAGGAAAAGTGGATGGAATTTCCTCCTTCTCCTCCTCCTCCTTCTCTGCTCTCTACCCCCATTCCCATTGTTCAGGAAAGAAAATCCTGGAGAAGACTGAATTGCACAAAAGTTCCAGAAAAGAGTAGATTACTTACCAAGGATCAGTAGATGAACTTCGGAGCTTGGGGGACTTCCAGCTTTGTATGTCCATGGGAACATAGAGAATTGGGGTCGGGAGTGGAATGAAGACAAGTGAACAAATCTTTAGTCTGACTTGCGAGTTTTGACCTCTACCCAACATTAAAGACGGCTGCAGTAAAACAAAGGACTAGAGAAATGGAAGACGGAAGAACAATAAAAGTTCAAAGATGGGAAAGGATACCAAACATTTTAAGAGTAAAAATGGAAGAAAATGATGGACTGTCTGATATACAGACTCTGCACCTCGGCACAAACAAAGCAAAGAGACAGTAAGTTTACCTAATACCCTGGGGCTCAGGAACACTGGGGAAAGCATTTGTGTCAACCACGAGGACTCCAAACTTGAGAACGGGGGCTCATCGGGCAAGCTGATCAGATTCAGGATGTGGGAAATGTGTGTTCCCAGAATATATGTTCTAAATGGATGAATTTGAAAATAAATCATACCATGAAGAGGGCAGGGAGGGAGGGGGAGAGAGGGGCACAGGTGTCTAAGTAATCTCTGACTGATGAACAGCAATATTGCTTCTGGAAGTATGCATTGAGATTATGCCAAGGACAAGCCTGAGATAATGTATTCAGAGACAAATAAGCAATATGGATCAGGGAGGGGTCGGTTTGCCTGACTGACAGAAAGCTTCAAACTACATGATGGAATAGTTAGAGGTCAACTGGCTAAGAACAGTAGGAAATTGCTCATAAACAGAGTATATAAAAGCCTCCAGAATGGAAAACACTGAATAAAAACGAGGAAACTAGGTTTATCTATATAAAAGGAGCAAAGCTTCCAGTGGACAGAAGGAATGCAGAACACTATACAAGAGTTAGAGTCAGGAATAACTTAGCTATGACAACAGTTTTTATGATAGTCATTTGTTTATTTGTTGATTCATTCCACAAATACTTACTGAGCACATCTGACATAGTTACACTATTAGGCTCTGGTAAAAAGATGGTGAGCAAGATGTCAAGGGCCCTAACCTCAAAGATGTCAGTGAGCAGCAAGCAGGCAGGCAAGCGTAAAGTAAAATTATCAAAGAATGATTAAATTAGAATTGTATTAAATGCTCTAGTGTAATATATAGAGTGCTATAAGAATGTATAATGGGAAGCAAATCATCTTGCAGGGAGGAGGTCAGAAGAGGCTGATCTTCGCAGGATGAATCGTCATTGGACTGTCAAGAATATTCCAGATAAAAGGAACCATTTGTGAAAATGTCCTAGTTCAGGAAGGCTCGGATCTAAAACCGTCGTGTGGCTGGAGTAGAATGAGCATGGGGGAAGGTAAGACCTAAGACTGGACAGAAAGGATAAGCCATAAATGCCACATAGATCATGTTAATGATCCTGGACTTAACCTTTAGAATAATGGGACTACACTAGAAAGTTTTAAGTAAAGAGTGATATGATCAGATTTGAGATTTAGCAAGATGATTCTGTTTGCAGGGTGACAAAGGATTGCAGGAGAGCAGAGATGAGTTAGGAGGCTATTTTGATAATCCAGGTGAGAGATTATGGTGATTCAGATTAGAATCTAAATGAAAATATAAACAATTTGGTGGATTTGAAACACATTTAGTAGGTAAAATCAATAGGGCTAAAGGTGGTGAGGGTGGAGGAAGTTTGTTTAAGAGGATTGGTTGGCAACTTGGTGAATAATGGTGGTATTTGCCAAAAATAATAGAGTAAAATTTCTGGAGCTAAAATGTCATGCTGAGAGCTGAGTGGATAAATGGAAAGAACCCACACCTAGACACTCATGAAATTTCAGGACACAAGGTGGAGAGATGATCCTGAAATTTCCAGGGAATGAGAATGGGTCACTAATCAAGAAACAAGAGAATATCATTCTACTGGTAAATGACCACTCACGAACAAATTGGCTTTTAGAAAACAAGAGAGTCACATATCCAAATTCTGAGTAGAAATCATTTGGAACTCTAATAAATTATCAAACAATTATTTGGGCAAAGCTGAAACATTTTTAGACACGCAAGAATTTGGAAACTTTTCTTCTTATGATTTTTGTCTGATGAAACAAATCTGATAAATAGAGAGGAAAAATAGGGAATAAAATGTGAGATATAAAGCCTGTAGAACTAATATAGAATACTAAAAAGAATAAGTCCCAGGATGTCAACTTTCTAGGAGACTGAAATATAACTTATCTATAATAGAATAGGCTTTCAATGGGCTCTAGGAAGAGTATCTTCAAGAATAAAATGGATTTCTTCCAATGTACAGAATGAATAAGAAGTCAGTGATAACAGTAAATGAAACATTTCTTTTCCCAAGAAAATAAAAGGCAATTTGCAATTCCAGAAAAAACTAGAAATTATCAAAGAAAATCATTATTTACATATGAAGCAAACTGAAATTTTACATGATTTAAAACCTCTACACCAGGAACATTCTTCTTTGAAGACACCTAGAAATTATGGCATTGAGTCAAAAAGAAGGACATATAATCCTAGGCATTACTTGCCTCTGCAGCAGGTAATGTATTTGTATTCATTAGGATATATGTGCTATTTATTGGTTTAAAACTTAAAAATTAACTCTTAAAACTAGGTATGCATAAAATTATTCATGGTAACAGGAGAATGACTATGAATTTGTTCTTGATTGTGTAAAAATAAAGGCATAGCTAACACAAGTAAAAAAATGGAAACCTTAGCTTATATACAGGTTTGTTTACCAACAAATTATATAACTTAGATGAAATGAACAAAGTTCTAGAAAGGAGAAAATTACTGAAGCTTGCTCAAAGTGAAATAGGAAATCTAAATAGACATGTAAGTGATAAAGAGATTGAAATAGTAATTTAAAAACTTCCTGATTAGAAAAGCTCAGGCCCAGATGGCTTCACTGTTGAATTCATGAAAATTAATACCAGTTGCTATGATTTGGATATAATATGGGTATCTCTCCAGGGTTCCTGTGGTTGCAGGCTGAGTCCCCAAAGTGGTGGTATTAGGAGAAGCAGTGGAACATTAAAAGGTGTGGCCTAGTGGAGATCCTTGTGTCATTAGGGGCATTACCTTAGAAAAGGATTATCTTGGGTTTTTCTTGAGTTCTGAGAAAACTTACATAGGAACAAGTTTGGTCCCACCCTCTCTCTGTTTCCTGCCTTGCTGTGTGATTCTCTCTGTACATGGCCCTGCCATCCACCATCAGGCCTTTTCCAGAACCTGCACTGTGCTACGTGGACTTTCAGCCTCCCAAACTGTGAGATAAATTAACATCTTTTCTTTATGAAGCTAACTGCCTCAAGTATTTTGTTGTAGTGACAAAAAGCTGATGCCAATCTTTCACAAAATCTTCTAAGAAAAAAAAAAAAGGAAGGGAACACTTTCAAACTCATTTGATATATAGGGTCCTAGGATTATTCTGATACTAAAGCCAGACAAGACATTACATGGAAAGGAAAATGGAGGTCAATATCCCTTACGAATCTCCATGCAAATATGCTTGCTGGGCATGGTGACACACATCTGTAATTCTAGCAGCTCAGGAGGCTAAAGCAGGAGGATCACCAAGTTTGAAGCCAACCTCAGCAATTTAGTGAGACCCTGGTTCAAAATAAAAAATAAAAAGGGCTGGAGATATAGTTTAGTCATAAAGTACTCATGGGTTCAGTCCTCAGTATCTCCCCAGCAAATATATCCTTAACAGAATATTAGTAAATTGAGTCCAAAAATATATAAGAAAAATTATGCACTAGGACCAATTGGAATTCTAGGAATTCAAGGTTGGTTTAATTTCAAAAAGTAACAAACATAATACACTATTGTGCTAGCTCTTCATCACTGTGACAAAATACCTGAGAAAATCATATAGAGGAAGGAAGATTTATTTGAGGCCATGGTTTCAATTCATGGTCACTTGTCCACATCATTTTGGCTGTTTGGTGAGGCAGAACATCACGATAGGGACATTTGGTGGAGCAGAGGTGCTTACCTAATGGCAATTAGGAGCAGAGACAAAGAGAGGGGCAAGGGACAAATATCTCTTTGAAGGCATGTACCCAGGATTTGTCTTTAAAAACTAGGACCCACCTCCTAAAGTTTTCTTCACTTCCCAATAGTGCCACCAGTTGGGGACCAAACCTTCAACACATTAGCCTTTGGGGGATATTCCAGGTCCAAACTGTAACAGCCCAATTAATAGAAAAAAAAAGTTATATTATCACTGTACGGTAATGAAATAATCAAGATGCTTGCAGGAGAAGCATTTGTGAACAGCTTTTCACAATATGAGGAAATAAATTCAACAAACTAGAACTAGAAGGCAACTTCCTTAATCCAATAGAGGACTTCTACCAGGAACCCACAGCTAACATTGGACTTAATGGTGGAGACTAAAATTTTTTCTCTAAAATCAGGGACAAGAATATCCAAATTTGCTACCTCTGTTTAACATCGTACAGGAAATTCTAACTAGGGCAATCAAGAAAACAAAACAAAAAAAAAGGCATTTAGACTGAAAAAGAAGAAGTAGAACTTTCTACTTGTAGATGACATGATACTGTATCTAGAAAATCCTAGGGAAGTCACTAATAAGAATACTAGAGCCAATAAACAAGTTTGGCAATTTTTCAGGATAAAAGTTAACATATAAAACTTCACTAGCAGTGAAACTAAAATTGAGGAAACCATTTCATTTACAATGGAATAAAAAGTAGAAACTTAGAAATTTAAGAAAAGAAATGCAAGACTTGTGCACTTAAGATTACACAATATTGATATAAAAACTAAATTTAGGAAATGGAAATATATTCTATGTTCTTGGATCAGAACCCTCAGTATTGTTAAGGTGACAATTTTTCCAAAATCACCTATATATATCTAGTACAATCCCTATTAAAATATGAGCTCTTTATTTACTTTTTGCTGAAACTGACAAGCTAGTCCTACAATTTATATGGAAATATGAGAGACCTCAAGTAGTTCAAATAATAAAGAACAAAGCTGGAGGACTCACACTTCTTGACTTCAAAACTAACTACAAAGCTACAGTATCGGCATACGTACAGACACATACATCATGAGAATAGAAATAACATCCCAGAAATAAGCTTCTATTTTTATGGTCAATTTAATTTTTTTCAGAGTTCCAGGACAATTTATCAGGAAAGAATAGTCTTTTCAGTAAATGGTACAGGGACAATTGGATATACACATGCCAAAGGACAAAACTGAATCTCTTCCTTACACCAAATGCAAACATTGACTTGAAATGATTCATAGATCTAAATGTAATAGCTAAACATAAACCTCTCAGAAGAAAACATAGGAGAGCAAATTTTTGTGACTTCCTGTTAGGTGACAGTTTTTAAAATGCAATACCAAAGCACAATTGCCAAAGGAAAAAAAACAAAACAAACAAAACTGGATTTCAACAAAATTAAAAATTGTGTATTTACACCAAGACACATTATAATGAAAATGCCTAATATACAAAATAAAGATAGGATTTTAAAGGCTGTGAGAGAAAAGTCACAGATTACATATAGGGGGAGACCAATACAGATATCAGCAGATTTCTCAGCCCAGAACCTAAAAACTAGAAGGACCTGGAACAATATATTTCAAGCTCTGAAAGAACATAGTTGCCAACCAATAATCCTATACCCAGCAAAGCTAACCTTCAGATTTGAAGATGAAATAAAATCCTTCCATGACAAACAAAAGTTAAAGGAATTTACACACAAAAAGCCTGCGCTACAGAACATTCTCAGCAAGATATTCCATGAGGAAGAAACGAAAAACAACAACATAAGTCATCTAAGGGAGGAACTACCCTAAAGGAAAAGCCAATTAAAGGAGAAACCAAGTCAAGTTAAAAACCAAAACTAAGCCAAAATGACTGGGAATACAAATCATATCTCAATAATATCCGTGAACATTAATAGCCTAACCTCATCAATCAAAAGACATAGACTGACAGATTGGATTAAAAAGAAAGACCCAACAATATGCTGTGTTCAAGAGACTCAACTCATAGAAAAGGACATCAACAGACTAAAGGTGAAAGGATGGGAAAAAACCTACCACACACATGGACTCAGTAAAAAAGCAGAGGTTTCCATCCTTATATCAGATAAAGTGGACTTCGAGCCAAAGTTAGTCAGAAGGGATAAAGGACATTTCATACTGCTTAAGGGAACCATAAATCAAGAAGACATAATGATCATAAATATTTATGCCCCAAACAATGGCCCAACCATGTACATCAAACAAATCCTTCTCAATTCCAGGAATCAAATAGACCACAAAACAATAATTCCAGGTGACTTTAACACACCACTATCACCACTGCATAGATCTTCCAAACAAAAACTAAACAAAGAAACCATAGAACTCAATAACACAATCAATAACTTAGACTTAACAGACATACATAGAATATTCCATCCATCAAAAAGCGAATACACTTTCTTCTCAGCAGCTCATGGCTCCTTTTCTAAAATAGACCATATGTTATGCCACAAAGCAGCCCTTAGCAAATGCAAAAAAGTAGAGACACTACCTTGTATTCTATCAGATCATAATGGAATGAAATTAGAAATCAATGACAAAAGAAAAAACAGAAACTACTCCAACACCTGGAGACTAAATAATATGCTATTGAATGAAGTATGGATAACAGAAAACATCAGGGAGGAGATAAATAAAAAATTTTAGAGGTAAATGAGAATGATGATACAACATATCAAAATCTCTGGGACACTATGAAAGCAGTACTAAGAGGAAAATTCATTGCATTGAGTGCATTCAAGAAAAGAATAAAAAGTCAACAACTCAATGACCTAGCCTTACATCTCAAAGCCCTAGAAAAAGAAGAACAGAACAACATCAAAAGTAGCGGAAGACAGGAATTAATTAAAATCAGTGCTGAAATCAATGAAATTGAAACAAAGGAAACAATTCAAAAAATTGACAAAACAAAAAGTTGGTTCTTTGAAAAAGCAAATAGATAAACCCTTAGCCACCCCAACAAAGAGGAGAGAGAAAACTCAAATTACTAAAATTCGTGATAAAAAAGGAAATATCACAACAGACACCATTGAAATACAAAACATAATTAGAAGCTACTTTGAAAATCTATACTCCAATAAAATATAAAATCTTGAAGACATCGACAAATTTTTAGAGACATATGATCCTCCCAAAGTGAATCAGGAGGACATACACAATTTAAACAGATCAATTTCAAGCAATGAAATAGAAGAAGCCATCAAAAGCCTACCAACCAAGAAAAGCTCAAGACCAGATGGATTCTCAGCTGAGTTCTGCAAGACATTCAAAGAAGCACTTATACCAATACTCCTGAAAGTATGTCATGAAATAGAAAAGGAGGGAACCTTCCAAATTCATTCTATGAAGCTAGTATCACTCTGATACCAAAACCAGACAAAGATCCACCTAGAAAAGAAAACTTTAGACCAATATCTCTGATGAATATAGATGCAAAAATCCTTAACAAAACTATGGCAAATCGCTTACAAAAGCATATTAAGAAGATAGTGCACCCCGATCAAGTGGGGTTTATCCCAGGGATGCAAGGTTGGTTCAACATCAGGAAATCAATAAATGTAATTCATCACATCAATAGACTTAAGGTTAAGAATCATATGATTATTTTGATACATGCTGAGAAAGCATTTGACAAAATACAACACCTCTTCATGCTCAAAACACTAGAAAAAATAGGGATGGTAGGAACATACCTGAACATTGTAAAGGCTATTTATGCTAAGCCCACTGCCAACATCATTCTTTTTTTGGCGGTGGGGGGGGGGACCAGGGATTGAACTCAGGGGCATTCAGGCACTGAGCCACAACCCCAGCCCTATTTTGTATTTTACTTAGAGACACAGTCTCACTGAGTTCCTTAGGGCCTTGCTAAGTTGCTGAGGCTGGCTTTGAACTTGCGATCCTCCTGCCTCAGCCTCCTGAGCTTCTGGGATTACAGGCATGTACCACACGCCTGGCAACATCATTTTTAATGGAGAAAAACTGAAAGCATTCCCTTTAAAAACTGGAACAAGACAGGGATGCCCACTGTCACTACTTCTATTCAACATTGTGCTGGAAATGCTAGCCAGAGCAATTAGACCACAGAAATTAGGGGAATACGAATAGGAAAAGAAGAACTCAAGCTGTCACTATTTGATGATGACATGATCCATATTTAGAGGATCCAAAAAACTCCACCAGGAAACTTTTAGACCTAATTAATGAATTCAGCAAAATAGCAGGATATAAAATAAACACACATAAATCAAATGCATTTATCTATATAAGAGATGAATCATCTGAAAGTGAATTGAGGAAAACAACTCTGTTCACAATAGCCTCAAAAAAATACTTGGAAATCAATCTAACAAAAGAAGTGAAAGACCTCTACAATGAGAACTACAGAACATTAAAGAAAGAAATTGAGAAAGACCTTAGAAGATGGAAAGATCTCACATGTTCTTGGATAGGCAGAATTAATATAATCAAAATGGCCTTACTTCCAAAGGTACAATACAAATTTATTGCAATTCCAATAAAAATCCCAACGACATTACTCACAGAAATGGAGAAAGCAGTCATGAAATTCATCTGGAAGAACAAAAGACCCAGAATAGCCAAAGCAATCCTGGGCAGGAAGAACAATGCAGAGGGATCACAATACCAGACCTTAAACTCTACTATAGAGCAGTAGTAACTAAAATGGTATGGTATTGGCACCACAATAGGCAGACCAATGGTACAGAATAGAAGACCCAGAGACAAACCTACATAAGTCAGTTATCTCATACTAGACAAAGGTGCCAAAAACATGCAATGGAGAAAAGACAGCCTCTTCAACAAATGGTGCTGGGAAAACTGGAAATCCATATGCAATAAAATAAAATCAAACCCCTATCTCTCACCCTGTTCAAAACTCAACTCAAATGGATCAAGGATCTAGGAATTAAACCTGAGACCCTTCACCAAACAGAAGAAACAGTAGGCCTGAATCTTCTTCATGTTCTCTTAGGACCAGACTTCCTCAACATGACTCCCAGAGCACAAGAAATAAAGAGAGGAATAAATAAATGGGAGAGATTCAAACTGAAAAGCTTTTTCTCAGCAAAAGAAACAATAATGTGAAAAGAGAGCCTACAGAGTGGAAAAAAATCTTTTCCACACACACTTCAGACAGAGCACTGATCTCCAAAATTTATGAAGAACTTAAAAAACTTTACACCAAAAATACAAAGAACCCAATCAATAAATGGGCTAAGGAACTTGGCAGACACTTCACAGAAGATGATTTACAAGTGATTGACAAATATATGAAAAAGTGCTCATCATCTCTAGTAATTAGAGAAATGCAAATTAAAACCACCCTAAGATTTCATCTAATTCCAATTAGAATGGCTATTATCAGGAATACAAACAATAATAAGTGTTGACGTGGATGTGGGGAAAAAGGCACACAAATACATTGCTGGCGGAATTGCAAATTGGTGCAACCACTCTGGAAAGATTCCTCAAAAAAGTTGGAATGGACACATCACTTGACCCAGCTATCCCACTCCTCAGTTTATACCCAAAGGTCTTAAAATCAGATGTATAGGGATGCAGCCACATCTATGTTCATAGCTGCTCAATTCACATTAGCTAAATTGTGGAACCAGCCTAGATGCCCTTCAATTGAAGAATGGATAAAGAAACTTTGGTATATATACACAATGGAATATTACTCAGCCATAAAGAAGAATAAAATTATGGCATTTGCTGGTAAATGGGTGGAGTTGGAGAATATCATGTTAAGTGAAATAAACCAAGCCCGAAAAACCAAAGGCTGAATGTTTTCTCTGATCAGTGGATGCTGATACATAACAGGTTGGTGGTGGTAGTGGGGGGAGAGGGGTTATGGGGGGATAAGAAAAGAATGGAGGAAGTTTGGATGGTGTAGAGGAAAATGGGATAGGAGGGGGTGGGGAAAGGAAAGATAGTAGACTGAGAAAGACAGTATTACCCTATGTATATGTAAGATTATATGAATTGTGTGAATCTACATTGTAAAAAAGATATATATATATACATATATATAAACATATATATATAATGTGTATATATATATATATGTATATATATATATATATAAAGAAGGCAAGGACCTTCCACAGAACAAATAAACAAGGAATATTATAAAACAATTTATGAATCATATGAATCTATATTGTGAACAAAAGATATACTCCCTGCTGTAGAATTATATCAAAATGGGTTCTACTGTCATGTATCATTAAAAAGAACCAATAAGAAAAAATTGTGGGGCTGGGGATATTGCTGAGTTGGTAGAGTGTTTGTCTCACAAGCACACGGTCCTGGTTCAATCCCCAGCACCGCAAAAAAAAAAAAAAAAAAAAAGCAGCCCATGGTCATTCTGTAGGCTTTATAAACAACCTGGGACTTTAAATATACAAAAAAATTGTGTGATCTCACTTAGCATATCAGCCAATCCCAAAAATCCAAAGGCCGAATGGTCTCTCTGATAAATGAATGATGATGCATAATGCCGGGGGGGGGGGGGGGGGGGCAAGAAGGGAGGAAGGATAGATAGCACAGAGGGAAGGGAGGGGTGGGGGAGGGGTGGGGGTTAAGAATAATAACAGAATGTGTGACAGACACCATTGCCCTGTGTACATGTATGAATGCACAGATGGTGTGACTCTACTTTGTGTACAACCAGAGAAACAATAGCTGTACTCCATTTGTGTTCAATGGATCAGTAAGTAAAAAAAAAAGAATAAGGAAAAAAAATTTGTGTGCTTAAAAGGGAAATGAAACCCCATAGAATGGGAGAAAGTATTTGCAAATCATATGTATGATAAAGAACTTGTATTCAGAATACATAAAGAACTCTTACCACTCAACAACAAAAAGACAACCCAATTTAAAAATGGACAAAGGATTTAGATAGATATTTCTCCAAAGAAGATATAAAAATGTCCAATAAGCACATGAAAAGATGCTCAACATCATTTGGGAAATGCAAATACAAAACTTCAATGACCTACCACTTCATACCCACTATGGTAGTTGTAATTAAAAGATGAGCAATAACAAGTGTTGATGCTATGGAGAAACTGGATTTACACATATTGGTGGGCATATAAAATTGTACAGCTGTTTTTAAAATAATTTTGTAGTTGTAGATGGACAGCATGCCTTTACTTTATTTTTATGTGGTGCTAAGAATTAAACCGAGTGCCTCACCCATGCAAAGCAAGTGCTCTGCCGCAGAGCTACAGCCCCAACTCCTATGCAGCTGTTTTGGAAAACAGTTTTGAAGTTCCTCAAAAACTTCAACAAAGTTCCCATATGATGCAGTTCTACTCCTAGGTATATACCCAGGAGAATTGAAAAATGTTTTTAATGCTTTTATTAGTGAAGGAATATTATAATTGAAAACACTTGTGCACACAAAAAGATATATGTGGATGGTCAAAGAACATCATTCATGATAATGAAGAGATGAAACAGCCCAAATGCCCATCAACTGATAAATGCATACATAGGATGTAGTATATTCATATAATGGAAGATTATTCAGCCATAAGAAGGAAGTTCTGATACATGTTATGACATGGAGGGACCTTGAAAACCTTACATGAGATTAAAGAAGTCAGTCACAGCACTTATTCTACGATTCCATGTATATGAAATGTCCTGAATAAGCATATATTAGACACAGGAAAGTCAATTAATGGTTGACTACGGTGGGAAGATGTTGGGATTCAAAAGGGAGTGATTGCCAAAGTATATTGCATTTATTTTGGAGGAAACAACATTTTTCCAAAATTAGAATGTTGCACAGTTTTGTGAGTATACTAAAATATTTTGAATTGGTTACTTTATTTCTTTTTTGGTGGGGTGGGTGTCTCGCTGTGTTGCTCAGGCTGGCCTCGGACTTGTGATACTCCTGCATCAGCCTTTTGAATAGTTGGAATTATAAGGGTACACCACCACAGCTGGCTGAATTTAATACTTTAAATGGGTGAATTGTATGGCTTGTGAATTATATCTCAGCAAAGGTGTTGAAAAATTTTGGAGAACAAATAGAATCTTGGTGGGTAGTAGTGTGCCTCATTTGTATCTGTGAGATTTTAATTTATGGAGATAAGAGACAAGGGGAGGCTGATGCCACTGAAAGGGGATTTTTGTCACTTACATTTCCTGAGGGAAGGGGGCACATCATACCATGCAGGCCCAAATGGGGAAGTACTGGGTTTGGTTGGGAGGCAAAGGGAGCAAGGAGAACTCCCAAGCCAGGGCCTTTATCAAGGGAACACAAGCAGGGGAGGATAAATAGATTAGGACTGGTTAATATGATTTCTGGTTAGCTTTGGGGCATCTGGACTGTCCCTATTTGTCTGGTACCTAACTGTGTGCTGACTTTGGGCAGGAGGAATATTGGCGTGGTGTGTGAGAGTGAGATAAAGGATATGGGTGGGCATGTACACTGGGTACTTTGCGCATGAGAAGTGTGCCCTCAAATGAGTCCTTTGCCATCTGGAAGACCAGCTAGCTTTGGGAGGGGCAGCCTCTCTTCTCCCTATCCACAAGGTCACTAATGCCATTGCATCAAGAAATCAGACAACAAAAAATAAAAATGAATTAAAAAATGAAAACCCCATAAAGCTCTAATAAAAACACTTAAAAATAAAAAAGAACTAAAAAAATTAAAAATGCAGGAAAAAAAATGCAGAAAAAGAAGAAAGTCTGGTCAGTGTATTGGCTCTGTGACATTCAGGTGCCAAAAGACACATAGAGTCCCAGACAACAGTGGGAGCTAAATCCCTATTTCTCATCTCAGGGAATAAATAGGTATCTAAAACTGATTAAATTTAGAAATGGAAATAAAAGATCACTAGTATGAAACAGAAAAGTAACTCAGGAGGACTAAATTTAAAAATGGACAAAAATAGTGTCTGGGAGGAAGGACTGGTTAGAGGAAGGCTGGAGCCTTTTTTTTGTTTTTAAATTCTACTTTATTATCAATTCTATAAAAATACTGTGAGCAGGTGTTACTTGATTCTTTTTTAGGAGAATATGAAAATACATATTTAGTTAGTGAATAAAGAATAGTAATTCTTTCTTTCAATTATACAACTCATCCACTCTTTAGGACCAGGTTAGTTTTATCTCACAAGGCATGTGCTGTATTTTCCTTTCATTGCATAATGAATAGACTGGCTACTTAGGAAGTTGTAATACACGGTCTACATTTTTACCTAGAAAGATAAAAATCCATCGGGTCTTTATTTAACTCTGAAAACTACAGTTTTTTCTTGTTGTTCTCCAAACAATATAACAACTATTTGCATAGTACTTGGTATTATAAACAATCTAGAGGTGATTGGAAGTATATGGGAGACGATGCGTGGTTGTATGCAAATGCTACATCATTTTATATAAAGGACTTGAGCAAACATGGATTTTGGTTTTGTGTGTGTGGAGGGGGGGTCCTGGAACCAATTCCATACATCTACATGGATAAGTGTGTGTGGGGCGGGTACTGAGCACCCATCACATCAAAAGTACCGTACTAAGAACTAGAGATACCAAGGTTGAAAATAATACCTTATTCCCAAGGAGTGTTCACTCAGACACAAGTCACTAGGCAACGACAGTGTGGCATTCCTAAAGGTAGGGTGCTCTAGAAGTACAAGGGAGGGAAGCCTCCAACCTCAGGAATCAAGCAGGGCTTCTTGGAGGTGATGACATTAAGTCAACCCTGCAGGATAAGTACAGCTAGGCTTGGGAAGAGGAAGCAGGAGGGGAAACGGAGTATTTGGGAGAATGAAAAGTAATTGAGAGTGGTGTAATAGTGTAGAGTGGAAAACAAAGGAATAGGAGAGTATGGTAGGCAGAGGAACGAGCTTCTGAATATGTCCATCTCTGAACCTATGAATATGTACTTCACGTGGCAAAAAAGAACTCTATAGCTGTGAGTAAATTAAAGATTTTGAGGTTCAGGAATTATCCTGGATTATCTGGATGGGCTCAATGAATCTGTACCCTACACAGCACAGAGTGAGTCTTTCTTTCTCTGGTGGATTATGTTCTCTGGTTTTGCTTCAACAGTGACCTTGACTTCTCTACCGTTTGCAAAGTGGAGCATTGCATAGCGAACCTTGAATCTGGAAAAGAGAAACCAACAGATTCAAAGAATGAAGGGGACTAGTGCAGCACTGGCTCCAAGAGAAGATTTTTCTCACCTTGATTTTCCACATCTTTCAGTGGGTCCACCCCTGGAGACAGGATAAAAAACATCGGAGTGGCTGGTCCTGATTCTTCAAATGAGGATGCAAAATCTAGTGCTCTTCCCATTACATATTTGCTCCCTAACTTCTCCTCAACAAAATCTCTGCCAGAAAGAAAGTATATACATATATAGTCACAAAATAATAACATTTGAGAAATGGAAGCCTCTAGAAAGGAAAGAACATGCCCAAGGTTGTAGACGAGGTAGCTATAGGGGTAGGACTGGCTCCAAGTCCACACCTGTCAACACTGAGAACCTGTGCTGCTGGTTGTAGGCCTGCTCACCTAGATCAGGGCTCCTTATGTACTGCTGTCCACTCAGACCATTGCCAACTCCTAGCACCCCCTCACATCAACCCAACCATAGGGCTAATTAGAACCAATGCCTTCTGAATACTTTTAGGCAGCTAAACTACCATTCTCTAGATCCCTGCTATGCACCATTCCTGCCCAAGATTTAAAGCTCTATCAGATTCTTTCTTTGCTCTCATCTTTTATCATTCTCTCTTTTCTTTCCTCCCACTCCTTTTCACAATGCTCCCCTTCTAAAGTGGCCCATTTTGTGCTAAATAAATCCTCACAGCTGCAAACATTTTCTGACTGGCCAAACTCCTGACCTTCACTGAGACTTCCACTATCCCCCAAGGACATTATTTCTTCATGCTGCCTTCTCAACTAGGCTCATTCTCCTGCACCTGAGGATTGGTAGTGATCAGGGTTCTGCTCACTGCTATTTTTAAACCATTACCTCCCCAATATTGTGGTTCCAATGGGGGTCCTTTTCCCTCGCTGTTTCACCACTACCAATGTGCATCATCGTCATCTATTTTCCCATTGGGCCACCCTCCTCATTCACTGAATGAGCCTTAGGCTCATGGACTTCTCCTCCTCCAGGCTGGGTAACATCAATATCCATGCGACAATCCTCTATACTCTTAGTGACCTCAGTTCAAATAATCCTTCATTTCCCCCCTCTTCAGCCACCTTATTTCATGGTCACACCTTCATCCATGTCATTACTTGGAAACTTTTCTTATGTCTGATGCCATAAATGGAAATATCCCCTTTTCTGACTATCACCTTCTATCCTTATAGTTCTTTTGGTAATGTATCTTTATTTCACTTATTCTTTGATTATATTGGTACCCATTACAAATGCAAGAATTTCAGTATCCTGGCCTTTCTGGTATTTTCCCAACCCCGCCTCACTCTATTCATTTCTTTCCTATCTAGTATAGACTCCATGGACTACAATTTCTTTTTAAAAATAATTTTATTGTTGTATAATCAATATATCCTACAATTCACTCATTTTAAGTATATTTTTCATTTTTTTTTCAGCAAATTTATCAAGTTGTACAATCTTCACTATAATCCAGTGTTTGAACTGGATTTTCATCACCCAGAGACTCTTTATAATTGATTCCTATTCTCATGCCTTAATCCTAGGCAACCACTAATCTGCTTTCTGCCTCTGAAAATTGCATGGCCTATGACTCCTACTCATTTTCTTGCTAACATCCTCATGTCCCTTGCCTAACTCTTATTCCAACACACTAGTTTGAAATGACCTGAGCTCTGGATCAATATAGCTCTGAATCTATACCTGGGATTCTGGAGAAAATTATCCAATGATGAAGACAGGTGCCACTACAAGTGCAGGATCTGAACCAGATGGGCCTTCAATGCTACCTGGAACTCCCTGGTCAGCCTTATCTCCCATTTTTCACAGATCTGTTTTCAAACATTCTCTACTCTGTTCAAATATCCAACCCTCTACCCTCTCTTTAACACAAACTCAATGATGGTCTTCAAACTTTTCAGAAAAATTAGAAGCCAGCAGATAAAAATACTCCTAAATTTTCAGCCATTAACTTGTTACACTACTTAAAGTTACAACCATCTTTTTTCCCTTTTTAAAAAAAAATTGTGATGAAAGATGTTTTTCCTGCTATCTGTTCTCTGGATCCCATAATCTTCCACCATGTTGGTGTGATCAGCATCTTTTCAACGCTAATATTGATTAGCATATCTTTCCAAACTGTCCACTAAGATACTGAGAAAACACCTGGTATCCACAGAGCAATAGGTTTCCTGCAATTTTGGTTGTTGGTTCAAAGGATCTTATTACCATACACACGTGGCCTTAAGGCTCAACTGCTATGGTTGTATTATTAATATCCTCCTAAAAGCTCATATGTTAGGCAATGCAGGAATGTTCAGAGGTAAAATGATCAGATCATGGCATCTGTAACCTCAGTAGATTAGTCTACTCGATGGATTAATAATTTGAATAGATTGCTGGGTAGTGACTATAGGCAGGTGAGATATGACTGGAGTAGATAGGTCACTGGGGGACATGGCCTGGACTGTATCTGTTCCTGACCCCTCTGCTCCACTCCTCTCCTTCCTGGCTGCCATGACCTGAGTAGCTTTTCTTTGCCATGCCCTTCCACCATGATGTCCTGTCTCTGGCCTACAGCAATGGAGTCAGCCAACCATGGACTGAATATCTGAAACTGTCAGCCAACATAAATTTTCCTCTCCTAAATTGCTCTTGTGAGGTATATTGATCACAGCAGTTGAAAAACTTAATAACACTTCCATCTTGCAATGCTGGCCATCCTGAGACTGTCTCCTAGAGTTCCTATCCCAGGCCTCCCACCATCCCATGTTCTCTACCTCATGGCATAGGTCATCCGGTCAGGCCGCATGGCCCTCATCATGCAGAGGCGCTGAAGGGCTGTCTTGTTCTTCCACTCCTGGGGGAACTTCTCCTTCTCAGGACATTCTGACTCTACAAACTTCTTCCAGCTCTTGGCAGATCCCTCAATGTCTCGATCCAGATTAGAGAATTCTTCCATTGATGAAAGTGCCTGGGAAATTGCAAGAATCTTGCTCTGAAATGCAATTTCTTTAGAAAGCTGTAATTTGCACTGTGTTGAAGGTTGAGAGGCAAGTGCTATTATATACACAACTCTGTTTCACATATAGTCTGTTTGGAGTCTTGGATCTTTCTCCAGGAAAAATAAAGAATGAGGGAGGATACTGATCAGCTCATCCTCAGCCAGCTTCCCCCAATAATATGAAAAATTAGCAAATAACCAGTTTGGGATACTATAGGTAGCAGAGACTGAGCCACACTCACCTGCATGATATTACATGGAATAGTGGTACCATTATTATTCTGGTTGTGGTACACTGACACCTAAGTCATAGATTTCTTTCTTCCATCTGCACACTCACTCTGCCACCAAATCCTGTCTATTTATCTCTCAAAGTATCTCTAGATAATCATTGACTTTGTACTAATGCCAACTATTACAATTTCCATGGGTTGTCTATTTCTGTAAGGATTAAGTCTATTTGGAAACAACTTGGTAACCAAATTTTTTCATCTAGTTTTCCCTCCAATCCATCCAGTTGATGAGGTATCCTGCTCTGTCCTACCTTGCCTCAGCCTACCAGTTTCCTATCTAGGGAGTGTGCTATGTCTCCTTCCCAGCCCAAATCCTTGTTTGCACTACTTCTACCACACATAAGGCTCTGTTCTACCACCAAATTTTACTCCTTGTTTTTCTTGTGCTGGTCATGCTTTCTAGTTATTAAGGTTCAAATAAACTGTCAAGGACCAGTTCAAAGTCAGCAAACTTCCTCAGGCACATCCTCTATAATGTAAAACATATAGTCCTTCCCCTTTGGTGGAGCACATAGATCTATTCACAGAGTTGGAAACTTTAATAAATGGTCACTCAGTTTCAGATGTTTGGTGGTTCATAGTGTTTAAGCCTTTATCCCTCCTTCTTCCTCTTCTGCTCATATCTGGATAAGCTGGTCAGTAAGCCTAGGCATTTCCTCCTTAGATTCTGGGGGAAAGTTGTATCAGGTAAGCCCCTGCCCATGCATAGGAACGCTCACTCTGGACTCACCCCATAACTACCATAAAAATCCCAAGGTGGTTTCTTTTCCTGGCTCCCTCAAGCCATTTTCAAAATGCTTGGGATCACTCCTACTTCTCTCAGAAGCCTCATTATTGGAGTAATCACCTTTCACATACACTTTTGGTATGCATGTGACATCATCAGTCTTGACCTAGGAACTAAATTTTGGGTGGGTGGGTTTCCATCCTGCTATCCTATTTATCCAGGGTGCCCACTAACATCACTAACTTAGACACTTAATGACCTGCAGTCCCTCCAGGGGACTGCAACTCTGTTGCTGTGTTTGGTTTCTCCAAAACTAGGCTGCATGTTTAAAGCTCCTATGACAGTGCTATGAATTTAAAAAACCCCAAATACTCTTGTTATTTGAATTCATTCATTCATTCACTCATTCATCCATTCTTTTAACATTTATTGAATGCCTACTACTTCCTAGGGACTTGGAATCATGGTGGTGAACAAAAAGGTATAGATCTTCATGGAGCTTACAAGTCTAAATTGAGGAGAAAGGAGATGAGGGCGTCCTTGGAAGGCATGTAGAGTTCTGTTGGGTGGAGTTGGAAGGGAAGGGAATTTTATGGGAAGGATCAATAAGAGCCACAGTCTGGAGGGTAAGGCATGGCAGAAAACAGAGTGATTTGAATACAAGAATCTTCTTGGTGAGAAGAAGGGCAAGGGGAAGTTGCAGAAGGGCACATATACTTGATCTGGACTGGCTTATTCTCCTCCTCCATGGAGACGAACACAGGTCCTTTCACATGGACTCTGTGACTTCCCAATTTCATGCCAACCACTTACAGTAGGGAAGCCCACACTTTCATTCATGCTGATAAGCAGTGAGTGGGGCAGTGGAGGAGGCTTAGAGAGACAAGAGTTCTGATTTCAGGACCACTGCTGATGAGCCATGGGGCTTGGCGCCTGTTTTTAAACTATTATGGGTGTTGGATTTTTCATCTGGAAAGTGAAGCCAAGTAATCACCTGCCATTTCTATTACTCTAAGGTAGATGCAATGTTTTGAAGACTACAAAGTCCTCCCTGGTCCTCCTTGGTGGCTGGATAGCTACTGAATTGCAATTGCTGCTTTAGTTTTCTGTTGCTCCCACAAGATTGTGAGTTCCCTGCGGGCAAGAACTTTCTAAGGCACTGCCTGGCACTTAGTGAGAGCTCAATTAATAAAGTTTGACATCTGGGTGGCCAGCAGGAGGGCTCCTGATGGACTGAGAAAAGCTGCAGCTGCTGTAATTATTTCTGTCTGTGCTGGAGAACCAACTTTCATCTTCTTAGAGGCAGCTATTCACCTCCTCTCCCCAGTTTACATCACCATTAACCCTTCCATAGCCCCATTACTCCTCTGGCATCTCCACAAAAAGAAGAAAATTACACTGAGATCAGCACTCCCAGCTGCCAGGACTGGGTCTGAAACACACTTTTCTTGAAGCTCTGGAGTGAACACAATTGCAATGTTTAATCTCCCAAATGAGGGAAAGGGATTTCTAGCCTTCTAATAAGCTAAATGGAAATGACTAATTAGCCTAATTACTTTAGACTGCGCAGCAAAATACAACTGAGCTAAACTGGCAACCAGAGTGGTAGTGAGGGGCCTTTTCAAAGGTTAACAAAGAAATTCATCACAGATGAGATTTTCTAATGAAGAGAACATTCCCATTACCTTAAAGTTCAGTATTTGATGGGACTGAAAAATCCTTCCAAAGGATACATAATAAAAGCAGGATTTTATCAGAAAGATTTCATCCATTACCTGCTTATTAGTTCTTCTGGGGAAACAAGACAATCAACCTTCCTCATTAGATAGAATGCTTACAAAATTTTCAAAGTCATGTCCTATTCAATTATATGTAGTTTCCTTAGGCTGAAATCCAAGTGAGTATTTAAAAAGAGCATTTATAAAAGACTTTGACAATGTGTACCACATACTGCATTGTCCCTCACCTGTGCACATCCTGGACTGTGCTTGAGTTTGAAGGATCTGGACTTTGCTGCTTCACACAACAAACTCATATAGAAAGATAAAGCTTTGCTCATTTTCAAAAGACTTGGAACAGTCAGATGAGCTCAGCCCACAAAACTAAACGAAAAGCAGAGTGAAGCAAAGCCAAGCCAAGCCAACCAAACAATTCGTTTTGTGAAAAGAGGAATGGAATGAAATTGCACAATAGCTTTTGAGTTGAGCTATGTAAAATGAATGCCTGCGAATCACTTATTCTTCTTGACTTTTACGGAAGAGAGCTCTGTGTAATAATATAGAGAAAGGAAATTGGACGAGGCCCAACTGGGCAACTCACAGTTCCTG
The DNA here is from genome assembly GCA_020662805.1 of Glaucomys volans. Lineage (NCBI taxonomy): Eukaryota > Metazoa > Chordata > Mammalia > Rodentia > Sciuridae > Glaucomys > Glaucomys volans. The sequence goes on from JAJEJO010049485.1 coordinate 999,414, forward strand.
AAAGTTTTTCTTTCTATGGACAAATTCTATCAGATACAATTGGTATCAACTACCACATGTATATGTCTTATGGCTGGGTAATTAATAATCATAATTGTTATAGGGTAAATTGTGCCCATCAAAAAGATACATGGAAGAACTAAGTTCCCAGACTTGTGAACATGACTTTATTTCCAAACAGGATCTTTGTTGATGTAACTAATTTAAGATGAGGATACTAGGTGGGCCCTAATTCAGTATGAGTGATGCCCCTATAAAAAGAGGGAAAAAAAACACATAAAGGGATGGCAGCCATGTGAAGATGGTGAAGTTAGAGACTGAAATTGGATTTATGGAGCCTCAAATCAAGGAACACCAGAGGCTACCAGAAGGTGGAACAGGCAAAGGTGCATCCTCCCCAGAGGATTTGGAAGGAGCACAGCTCTGCCTATACCTTAATTTCAGGCTTCTAGTTTTCACAACTGTGAAAGAATAAATTTCTGTTGTTTTAAGCTGCTCAGCTTATAGTAGTTTGTCACAGCAGCCTAGGAAACAAACACAACCACCATGACCATAATCTGCTTCCATTTACTGAATATTTACACAGTCTGACAACCCTCCACAAAGGTGCTATGATAGCCATTTTGCAGATAAGGATTAGGTGGGAGATAGGGCATGGGGAAGGGACCACCTTTTAGGGTTCTCAGCTCAACCTAGGGCCCTCACAGCACTCCACCTGAAGCCCCTTCCTGTGAGGGAAAATAGGGCCATCGTGTGGTGAAAGTAAAAGCAAGATGACCACAAAGGGAATTCAAGATCATGAAGGGAAAGCCCCAGTCTCAGACATGCCCAGTAGCCCAAAAGACTGCCAAAAGACTGACCCAAAGTTAACTCGTTGCTGTTGAACATATCACTAGTATTGCAGTTTGCACCCCCTCTGTGCATTTTCTGAGGGAAAAATAAACTTACATGGGCAGTAGAAAAGAAATTATATAAAATTCAGCTGTCGATCAAGGTGCCAATTAGCCTCAGATTCACCTAAGGGAGAAGGGGGAGAACTAGCACAGCCCAATAAAAGTAAGGCCCTTGGGCTGGGGTATAGCTCTTGGTAGAGTGCTTGTCTCCCAAGCACATAAGCCCTGGGTTCAATACCCAGTATCAGAGGAGGAAAAAAAAAAAGAAGGCATAAAAACAAGGCCCATGGTGTAGATGCCTCAAGCCACTTTACAGCTCAGCCCACTCTGCTCTCCCAGTGTGTTACTTTCACTCTCAAAAAGCCTCTGCCTTGCCTGCCAACCTCTCCTGTCTCACTCAATTCTTTGCTCAGGATGCCAAGAACCCAGACTTGGGAACCCCCAGAAATCGCTGCTCTTGCACTGGCACCCAGAGGACTAAGATAACATACCAGAGGTCATATGCACACACAAACTTGAACTTGAACCCAGGTATGTCTGACTCCAGAGCTTGTGTTGACCAGTCAATTTCCATCATTGTTCTAGTTCTACAGATGGATTCATTCAGAACTATTTTTCAGAAACTATTTTTCTTAAAGTTATCAGACTATGAGTTCTGACTCTCAGGGTCTGGGGTCATATTTTCCAACAAGGTAACCATTGGCCATGGTGACCACTGGGCACTTGAAGTATGGTTATTGTGACAAAAGGATTGATTTTTTAATCTAAGATAGTCTTGCCATGTTAGCCAGACTGTCCTTTACCTCCTGGGCTCAAGTGATCCTCCTGCTTCAGCTTCCTGAGAAGCTGGGACCACACATACCCTGAATTTTTAATTGTATTTTTTTTTTTTTTTTGGAACCGGTAATTACACTCAGGGACACTTGGCCACTGAGCCACATCCCCAGGCCTATTTTATATTTTATTTAGAGACAGGGTCTCACTGAGTTGCCTAGTGCCTTGCCCATGCTGAGGCTGGCTTTGAACCTGCGATCCTCCTGCCTCAGCCTCCCGAGCCGCTGGGATTACAGGTGTGTGCCACCACACCCGGCTGTATTTCATTTTAATGGCTTTAAAATTTAAGTGTAGAAACTGGAACTTATTTTAGCAATAGGAAAACTTTTAAATATGTTTAGGATGACTTGGGTATAGGAACTAACTGTTTCAACACTGACTTTTATGAAGTCTAAACACAAATATTTTTGGATGAAAATTTAACTTCTGAATTGAGATAAGCTTTATGTATAAAAATACATATGAGATGTCAGAGATTTAGTACCAATATATAAATTAGTTTTATATTTCACAGTTTGGATCCTAAAGTTCCCCAAAGGTTCATGTGCTAATGGCTTGGCCACCAGCCTGCGGCACTATTGGGTGGCAGTGGAACCTTTAGGGGGTGGTAGAAGGAAATTAGGTCATTGGGGGTGTGCCCTCCAAGAAAATTTGGGGCCTGGCCTCCCCTCTCTCTTTTTTGGCTCTCTGGCTGCCATGAGATGAGCAGCTTTCCTCTGCCGTGTACTTTTGCCATGATGTTCTGCCTCACTGCGGGCCCAGAGCAGGAGTGTCAAGCAACCATGGACTAAAATCCCTGGAACTGCGAGCCAAATAAACATTCTCTCCTTTCAAGTTGTTTATTCCAGATATTTTGTCGCAGCAACAGAAAGCAAACACAATGATCTTATAAAAACTGCATACTGAAATGATGATATTTTGGCTGTACAGGGTAAAAGAAAATATTTATCTTATTAAAACTTATTCCATCTATTTCTTTTTACACTTTTTAATGTGGCAAATTAAAAATTAAAAATTAAAAATGTGGCATGCATCAAATGTCTTTTGGACAGTGCTACAGTGGAATAAATATACTCCAGAGTATATCTGTTTATTAATATTATATGTGGTAGAAAAACTGATGGTTTTCCCAGATATCTGCATTTATTACCATTATTCTTAGGTGTTTTGTAAGTTTGTGATTTTAGTTGCTGTTGTGAAGGAATTCCTCCTTTGTTTCTTTCCCAACCTATTATTTCCTTTTTCATAGCTATAAACTCTGAAAAAGAAGTTAGGAAAGTATTTTGAGCAGTGGCAGCATTAGTGGAATTAGCCTAGAATTTCTTAAGATGACTCTTTTGAAGGGGAAAGCATGCACATAAATGATTTATTTGGGGGCTTTTGTTATAAAGTAAATCAGCTTGGATGGATCTCAAGAGAATTATGTTAAGTGAACAAGCCCATTCCAAAAAGTTATGGGCCATATGTTTCCATTTAAATAACATCCTTGAGATGAAAAATATTATATAAAAGGAGACTAGATTAGTGGTTGGTCAATAGTGGGAATTGGGTAATAGAGGAGGATGCTGTGATTACAAAAGCCAACAATGAAGAAGCTCTGTAAAATGGAACTTTCTTGGTCTTGACTGTGATAGTAATTACACGGATCTACACAAGCAATCAAACTAAACACAGGCTCACACACACACACACACCACACACACACACACCACACACACACACACACACACACACACCCCACACACACACACCACACACACACACACACACACCCCACACACACACACCACACACACACACACACACACCACACACACACACACACACCACACACACACACACACACCACACACACACACACACACACACCACACATACCACACACACACACACACACACCACACACACATTTCTGTAAAACTGGTGAAATCAGACTAAGATTGGTGGATCATGTCGATGTTAATTTCCTGGATGTGTTATCGTATATAGTATTACAAGATGTTAGCATTGTAGGAAGTTGGGTACAAGGGATATCTTCAAAGTAAAAAAAATCTGAGAAAGAAATATAAAGAGAAAGAAAACCAGTCCCGTTACTGTAGACTCATCCTTCTTTGTGCTATCAAGTCTCTGTAAAATGCAAAAAATATGGAAGATCATAAGTAGGATTCATCTTATGTAGTTGCCATTCCACGGGTGCCCATTCAGGTATGGACTGGACTTTCTGGAGTTGGGATTCACTCAGTTCTCATTTCCTGCAGGCATCATGTCACACTCTCTTAATGCAGGTCCCTTTATAGACCTTTTAATATTCATAGAATCCTAACTAAACTAAGCTGCACAATATGTAATGAAAATGGGCTTTGCCACCAGCCAGGCCAAAATGTGAATTCTGGATTTGCCACTAGTGGGAAGTGGGACCTCAATTTCCTCAAATGTTAAATGGAGACAGAGAATACCTATTGCTAAGATGGACATGAGAATGAAATAAGACCATGCCTTTCTGAGGCACTCAATAAACATGAGCTATTATCACTACTGAGTATCCCGGGTTGGAATGCATGCCCTGCTTGGAGTCTGAGTTCGGATTCACATGGAGATGTCTGAATAGAGCCCTGGCACTTTTCTGCTTTTCAGAAATGCTGCAGCAGCATCTCCACATCAGTCTCAGGGACTCACCAAGGAGCCCATATTCCAGCCCTGAGCCCTGGTAGATGAAGGTAGCTCAGAGATGCTTATGGGGCCTTCATGTTCCCTCCTCCCCTGGAGTCAGAGCCCTCACACACCAGAATGCATGGCTAGGAAGGGTGAGCTTACTGTGGGCGTCCAGGAAGGGGGATGCACCTTTGTTCAACACAGCTCCATGCTTGAACTCCAGAAAAGAGCCTCGTTGACATCATAGGGAAAGTGTCAGGAGGAAACTAAGAGACGAGAACTTGACTTTTTCATGGGAACCAGTACTGACCTTGACACCTCCCCAGGCCTGATGGGAGAGGAACTCCACTGGGCTAGGGGTGCCTGTCTGCGCTGGAGATCGCAGCAGGAAGTCCAATTCTGCTGCACTGATTTCCTGGTTCATGAGGAGGATCTGCAATGAAAAAAAATGACATCATATTTCTTTAGCTTGTGGCGGCCTCAGGTCCTGGGGATCTTAGGGATTGTCACTCTGTAATTATTACTGCCTCTGACACTAGAGCTTGCCCATCAGTTTTGGTTATTTAAAGAAGATGGAGTGGAAGAAAGCATATATTTATGTAAATTACTTCTACGTGCATCTGTTTTCAACCCAAATATCACAGTGACTTAAATGTACACGGTGGATGACTATATATCTTGGTTAGCAGGCATTTATTATGAATCAATCATAAACGCCATGGAGTATGTGCCTGAAATCTAATTGAGCAGATGACACATACAAATGACATGATTTGAGGAAAGTGCCAAAGTGACGTATGAACACATGCAAAACAGAAGCACATATATGAATCAACAATGTGAACACATGCAAAATAGAAGCACGGATGTGAATGAATGATATGAAAGAGGTTCCTGAATAAGGGAGTGCCCAGCAAACCAGGGGAGTGAAGGGATTAAATTGACTAAGTTTTCTATAGCTAGTTTTGTTGATTTTTTCTGTTTGTTTTTTCATGGTACAGGGGAATAAACCCGGGCCATGTAGATAGGGCTAGTACTCCACCACTGAGCCACATCCCTTAGTACTCCACCACTGAGCCACATCCCTAGCCCTCTTTAAGTAGCTTTGCATTGGGTCTTGAGAAGCGAAGAGATGGGAATATTTGACAGGAAGACAGGACCTTCAGGGCTGGAAGGGAATAAAAATTGCAGCGACTTGGAAGGGAAATTAAAACAGTGTGTGCAGGGAGGGAAAGACCTATGGCTTGGTTAGAGACATGATTTGCAATGAGAGGTGGAACCCCTGTATCTTCAAAGGCCAAGCTGTCATTTAGGCTGGCGTGGGGAATGCAGAATGTGGGAGGAGTAGGGATGCTAACATCTATGAGCTCGACTTTGGAACATGCAGAGTCAACACAAAGCGATACAATATCTGACTTTTGGAATTGGAAGTGGCCTTTGAATAATCTAGTTTGTGCTATAATTTATATATTGAAAAAAATCCCAATTCTAAGTGATTAGGAGAATAAGTGCAAGGAAGTAAATTTTTATGACTTTTTGATATTGAAATTAAATGGAATACCAGGGTTTCTCATTAAAAATGCACCAATATTAGAAGTCCCCAATTTTCTCAAGCCTTTAGGAACCAAAGCTGTTGAAAATTTCCTAAGGCATAGCTGCTATTGCTATACAAAGTCCTATGTGATTTCTTATTCCAGAGGTTAGGTCAGTAAACTTACTATCTAAAACTAGATAAAGATTGGTGGAACTAAAGTTCTTATGACATTGGAAAATCTAGTTTTTGGTATGGCCATCTAGTTTCATCTTCAATACCAGGTCTGATTAACTAGCGGTGGCTGCTGGAGGAATATTTCTAGAAGGATCTTAGCTCATCCAGGATCAACAAGAAGAAGTACAATGATTGATTAAGCATATGTGCCATGAGGGGGCCAATGGTGGGGCAGCATGCATGTATCCTATTGGACCTTCTTTGGGAAGTGATGTTAAAAGAAGAAAGTTTCAGGGCTGTGGCATGACTCAGTGATAGAGCACTAACTTAGGCCCTGGGTTCCATCCCAGCATGGGGGCAGGCAAAGGAAAGTTTCTTGATATTTGATGATTGGACACTCAAAATGGATACTATCTTCTGGAAATTGTTTTTTTAATTTACTTTTACCTGAAAGGTGAGCTGGGCAAGGTAGGTCAACTTGTCACACTCGAAGAGTCCGCGGGTCGTATACTGGTACACAGAAAAGGTTATGCTGTCTATTAGATTGGTCACCCGCTCCTTGAGGGTCTCACCAGGAGCAGCCTTCTCTACAGCCTTCTGGAAGACGAAACTGAAGGCCTGAGGACAGAAGGTAGCATATTGGCAATTTACATAGTCCTCCTTTTATATATGAGTGGTCAATTTTCCAGCCCACACAGAGAAGTTTTCCCAGTATATCTGGGAAAGACAAGAAGAGACAATGGTAACAAAAGAAGATGCTGTTAGATCTTAATTTGCTCATGTGAATCATTACATTGCTATGGGGCTGCCACTGTTTGAATATGGTTTGTCCCTTATGAAACTCAAATTGGATTTTAATTTCTAGTGTGAGATATTAGGAGAGTGGAAACTTAATCTGACTATCTTATTTAGAGGAGAGGAATTTGGGAGGTAGGCAGAACTGGATAAGATCATTAGGGTGGAGCCCCTATAATTGAATAGTGGTGGTTTTATAAGAAGGAGAGAGACCATGAAACACACATGCACTTCCTGTTTCTCGCCATGGGATGCCCTTCCCCACCTCAGGACTCTGCTAACAACAAGGCCATCACCAGATGTGGCCTCTTGACCTTGGACCAAAAACTGTGAACAAAAATAAACTTCTTTTCTTTATAACTTTCCTAGTCTGTGATATTGTTCTTTTAGCATCAGAAAAGGATCTAATACAAGGACATATAGAGAAGAATGCAAGGCTTTGATCATTGAAGAACAAACATCCAGAAGTCAATATACTTTAAATTCAGTAAGTTTTTGGTGGATAACTACCTGAATAGAAAATAGACAGAGTCAAGAAGGGCCAGCTGGGATTAATGATGATACACAGCATGGGATAAAATTCTTGGGGGCAGAAACAATCCTCTATACAATTTTGTTGTCTTAAACTGACCCTTCCACATAACAGGCAGTGAGAATATTTTTAGTTAATGATTTTTCCTTTTGATAATGATCAGAATCTCAGATATTATTTGTTCTTTTCCTGTTAGCTTTGCAGTCATTTGAAGAGTGCTTGAAAGCGCCCTTTTTCCTCATGAAACCTTCTGCAATGGTGAGAGTACAGCCTTCTTTGGGTTCCTCTTCTGAACTGTATATTATGGGTATGATGGGAAATAAAAATCACATAATTTAATTTTCTCTTGTTTTAAACTTAAATAATGACTACTCATAAAAATGAATATTTGGAATGCTACATTTTAAATGTGACATGAATAGAACAAATCATTAAAGAAAATAAAAGCCAAAATAAAATTGGACCCTTCAGATTCTTGGCTCTGAAGATTTCTAGTTTCTTCTCTATTTTCCTTTTATGGTTTCAAGAAGAAAAAACCTGAGGTCTTTTTAAGACCAAGTACTTGAACCTAAATGGAAATCACATAATATTTGAGTCTCAGTATTTCTTCATTTGCAAAATAGGAAAAAAATGTGGATTTCTTTCTCCATTCACAGATCCATGTTTTTTCTTGTTAACAAAGCCCTTGAAGTCTTTCTTCTTCATTTACCTTTGATGATCTCAGCAAAATCTTCTGCCCATCCATTGTGATGTTTGCTTTCACTTGGTAGATTTTAGTTGAAATAATAGCTCACTATGAGCTGATGAAATAATAGCTCTCTAGAACCACACAGATTCATTTGAGAAGCTTCCATGTGCAGAACAAGTCCATAGAGATGGATGTACCTTCTCCGGGTGGTTACTACAGCTTTCTTCTACGGCTCTATCAAATGGCAGTGATTAGCCAAGAATCTCTAGTTACCATGTTTAAATAAGATGATTCCTAATTCAGGAAAAGAACTAAAGAAAATGAAAAACCTAGGTACAGTCAGCATTTTCTTTACAATAAGCTCATTTTGACTGTCTTTTTTTTTTTTTTCTTCATCCTGAAAAGAACTTCTCTGTTTCTCTCCCTTTGAGGACATGGATGGCACTGGTGCTGGTCCTGATCCTCACCCTGACAGCTTCCTCCAGAAGGTCTGTTCTTCCCACATGGTCTGCTTGTTGATTGAAGCTCCTCTGGTAGATACTCATTGGCTTTTGGAACAATTTTAGGGCCCAAGATCGATTGCTTAGTGTTTTAGAAGTGTTTCGTCTTTCTCTTTATGTGAAAATAGTTATGAGCTATTATATTTCTCAGAATCTAGTTCAGCTCTGTGCATATAATAGGACCAAAAAAGAATTGTTGAATTAATGATTAGCCATGCTCTGCTAATGCCCAAAAGAATGAGGGATGCTCTAGATCAAGTCTGTCAAACTCAAATGCCTCCAGGAGCCAGGTGTACAAGACCAAACAGGGATGAGGAAGACGCCATGACACAAAGGGCATGTGCCCATCCAGGGAGCAGCAGCCCTTGGCTCCAGCAAATTCATGCATGTGGAATGTGAGTACAATGTTGCCAACCTTCTGAATTTTCATGAGAAGCCATAAATTGGTATTCATGTGAATTCACTTTTTATTATAGTTATTATTTGTGGTGCTGGAGATGGAACCCAGGTATGGTACATGCTAGGTAAGCACTCTACCACTAAGGTATACCTCCAGACTAATTCTCCTTATTTTAAAATATTGGTAATCAATTCAAGTATTTGAAAAACCTTCTGTGAACTAAAGAGATCAATAAGACCTTGGGTTCCCAGTTTGAGACCAGTGATCTGTGTTCTTCTTGCTTCTATCTGATGCTTCCCTTTCCCATCTCTTGAAGAAATGGTATTTCTCCAGTCATGCCTTTCTATAGAGTGCATAAAACAGCTATGCTGGGCCTCCCATCCATTTGCAGGAGATCTTAGGGAGGTGTCTTCTCACTTGTGACACTGTGGTGCCTTGCATGTGTGTCTCCTAGATTTGGTTGAGTTTTGAAGAAAAGTTAGTTTGCTTTTAGTTCTATCTTAACCACATCTTAAACTTCAAGTTCATTCAAAACTTGGATCTTGATGAACTTCTGCTTGTGTAAAAGCAAGTACACATATTTTAATGTATTCTTGCTTGAAACGCTTTGAAACCTGGGACATGTGGCTCCTGGCACACTGGTCTTTCAATTGCATTGTTCTTTTGGTATTTCTGAAGACCCATCCCGCAGCTATTTATCATAAAGAATTTCAATCTGTTTTCAATTATCTAGTTGATCAATGAAAGGTAGTTGTCCTTGGAAATTCTTCATAATAACATGGAGACTCAAAGTGCACCTTTTGCTTATTTTAAAAGTAGCGCTTCAGAGTTTTCTAGATAAGGATGCTACTGTTGCAAAGCAACTTACACCATGTTTTTAACACATACTTTCATGGATTTCATCTGACATCTTGTTTTCCAAGTTACCATGATAGGCTTCTGATAGACACCTATAGTCAACTTCAACTACTCTTGGAACTAGGGAAATGACCCTGTAATTATTAGGCTTACGTTAAAATTTTACTTGTTTTTGGAATATTTTATAATTCTTTCATATGTTTTCATAATCTGACTATAAGGACAAGGATCAAGTTTCATTTAAAAACATAAAATATTATAAACACATGTCTTCCAATCTGCAGAAACTCTGAGTTAAGGGAAAGGGATTGGGAAATGGTGAAAAGCTCTTTCCAATGAAATGAGCACTGGGTACTGGAGGTTTCTTGTTTCTCAGGTGTTCATCCCTATATCCACACCTTAGCTTCCACACAGTGATTTAACATTTAACACACATACTGAGGTGTTTGGTGTGTGTGTGTGTGTGTGTGTGTGAGAAATCTCTGTGTCTTTATACATCTGTTCTACTTTCTCCTATTTGTACATGTGCATGTCCTCTCTGTTGAGTCAAACCAACAATTTTGTCCAGAAGTTGTCCAGTTGTCCAGAAACATTCCACCACTCTTAATGCCTCTTTAATTGTGGTCTTTTGATGAATTCATTAGGGAAGAAAGATGTACTTTCAGAGGTTCACTTAAAATTTATGGGTTTTATTTTTTCATGAGTAAGATAAGTTTAATCAGCACTTGCAATTTGCTAACAACTTTGGTTTCAGGAATATTGCAACAACCATAAAACAGTTGCTTTGGGGATATTAAGGTAATAAGAAAAGTAATTTAAAGTTGGCTATTATGATGGCGTGCGTTGTCTTTCATCAATACAAGTGATATGCATATTCAATCATCTCTATTATATTTTAAGCTCCTGGGGATAGGGATCATTTCTTATATTTCTTTGATATCCTCTTCCACATATCCAATATCCATCCATACTGAATGTGCTTATGGAATGAATGAAGCCAAGAATTGCTTTGGCACCTGCTTTTGTTCCAATGAATTATATAAGACTCAATTAAAGGAATGAGGACTGTAATATAGGTATGAAGCCAATGTAGCAAATCTGGTCTGGATCTTTGAGATCTGCCATAACAAATGAAGCACATGGATAAGCTCTCATGGAAAATTACATTAGCGATATTATACTGCCTGATTATGATTCTTCAAAAAACTCCAGGTATAAATCACCTTGAGAGAGAACTGGTACATTGGGTGTATCTTGCTAAGGTCATTCATGATGAAGTAGAGCAGAGAGGCTCGGGCAGCTGCTGGGCGATAGTGCTCTCGGGCCTCATTGATTTTTACTTCAGTCACCTTGGCTTCCTGGACCTGTTGGGAAAATAAATATCAGGCTATTGTTCAAACCAAATAGGGCCTCCAGCAAATCAAGCTGACCTTTCTGTCTGAGTAGTATCTGTGTATGGGGCGGAGTGAATGGAAATGGGAAAAGTGGGAAGAAGGTTGAAAGCCCTGTGGTACTCCTTCACAGAACTTGAATGAAAAAGGATAGTGTACACAATTTTGCTTTCACAAGAGTAAGCTGTCAGTACTCATAGTTGGGAAGTATGCAAGCTTTTTAGCTCCATCTCTGGTGAGAGGATTTCCTAGAAATGCAAAAGAGATATTGCTTGAAAATGAACTCAATGCCAAGCAGTGGAAATCATGGAAAGAAGCAAAATAATTTTCTATTTTTTAAAAATTAATGAAATAGTTAATGTGTAAATTCACAGAGAAAAATCTCTTTTAATGGAGTATTTTATTTTCAGAAAATTTCTTATCACAGGTAAGAATAAAAAGAGAGACCTAAGCTTCAGGAAGAGAGATTTCTGTAAGAACATGTCACTTAAATACAAACCTCAATGCTCTCTGCACATAGACTCCAAAATAGAATAAAAGTACTGATAATTTGTGGGAGTCCACAGGAAAAAGCAATGATCCCAAATGAAGATGTTCTCACAAGAAGAAGTGCTGCCCAAGGGGACAATTAGAAGGCCTCTTCCAATGAAGTGAGCACCTCCCAAATCCCAGAAGGATTGGTATCCTAAGAACTTAAGACAATTGAACAACTTAAAATAGAAAGACAGATACTGCATGTTCTCCCTCATTTCTGGAAGCAAAAATAAAAACAAAAACAAAACAAAACTGATCTCATGTTGGAAGAGAGTGGAACAGTGGTCTTTAAAAACTGTAAAGGGCCTGGGAAAGGCAGACAGAACAAATGTGTCCTTAAGAACAGAAGTTATGGAAGAAGCATACAATAAGGTCATTACCAAAAAGAACAGGCATATGTGAAAAAATATGTAAAAAAAACTTCTAAACATAAGACTACAGTTATTTCAATTTAAAAAATGTACAGCTAAATAAAACACAAAATACGGCGAGGGATGTGGCTCAGTGGTGGAGTGCCCCTGGGTTCAATCCCCAGTACCAATATATGATTAAAATAAAAGTACAAATTGTAAAGCTAAAAAAAAAAGGTTTGAGTCAAAAAGAAAAGAAAAAAAAAAAACCAGACTGGAAGAAAGACCTAAAGAAATTGCTACAAAAGCAGCTCAGAAACAGACAGAAAATATGTAAGTTTATGAGACCTGGAAGATAGAGTGAGAAGAAATTGAACCCAGTGGTGGCTTACTAAGTTCCCCAGGCTGGCCTCAAATTTTAGATCCTTTTGCCTCAGCCTCCTGAGTTCCTGGGATTATAGGTGTACATCATGGTTTCTGGCTTGAAGTTATTTTTGAAGCTATATTTGAAGTTAAGAATTTTCCAAAATTGATAAAAGGCTTCAACCTTTATCTTAAAGAAGCATATCAATCTTGAGTACAATGAATAAAAAATATATCCTGACTATGTAGTAAAATACTGAAACTTCAAAAAAGGAGGGAAATATTAAAAGCAGCTAAAAAAGACAAAGCTAAACAGGAATGTAATTAGACTGAAAGGAGATTCTCAGCAGCAACAGGACAACATTAGTTATATTATAAAACAATAACAGAAGTTATTGTTATCAGGGAATGATCAGAATTAAAGTACTCTATAGTTCTTACACTGTTTTGCAAGAAGCAAATACATTGCTTAATTTTGGACTCTTTGAAAATATACTTAAATCACATACATTTTTATATATAAACAAAGCAAGGTTAATCCATGAAGTAAATAGCTATAAGATTAGCAAAGATCTTTGTAAATAACCAGTCTCTATAGCAAGCAACATGGAGATTCTCAAAAAACTAAAAATAGAATAACTATATGATACAGCAATCCTACTACTGGGTATGTTTCTAAAGGAAAAGAAATCATGTCAAAGAGATATTTGCACACCTGGGTGTGTACTGCAGCACTATATACAACAGGTAAGCCATGGAGTCAACCAAAAAAAATAAAAAAGGAATAACAAAAGAAATAAAAAATTTCATATGATACTTGGAAGACAGTAAGTGCTCAATAAATGTCTTACACAACCGATCCATCCTCTGACCTACTCATATGTGAGCTGGATCTCTCCTGCCCAGAGCAGAGGTCTTTCTACCATAATTGCTTTATGAACTCTTATGTCCTCTCTGGAGATGTAGAGGTCGTAGATAACTGGCAGTAGAAGTTGATGGGCACAGCAGCTGCTGAGCCAGTGTTAGACCACACCCTCCTCTTTTCAGTATCCTCACTCCAATCTGAGTGAAGAGCTGTTGTTATCCCACAGTGGGTATGATCTGGTTTATCTGCCTTGTCCCTACTTGGAACAAAGTCTTTCATCTTTGGAGAAACCCCAGTAAGTTGGCAATACGCATATTCATTCTAAGATCTACTGTTCCTGGGCACTTTAAGATGTATGTGATACCCTAGTCAGAATTTGAGTAATCATAACTGGTCTTCTGATCCATGAGCAAGAGTGGGAATGCAAAAGGGCCTATGGAGGTTTGCAATCTGCTGGGAAAGGATGAGAGACGGGGCCCCTTCCTTATCTTGTTCTCTGCAAGGGGAAATAAAACCTTCCAAATGTTATGAAATGGATGAAGGAAGTTACCTACTATAATTGTTTCCTGGAATGACAGAGAGTTTGAGAACTCCGTTTCCTGCAATGTCATTGAAGTTTTCTCATTAAAATCAGACTTGTGAGATTTTGCTAGTCCAGTGGGTTTTCTCAGGATGCAATCATGCCTGAATCTCAGAACTTTTACAGCAATGTGATTCTTCCTTAGCTTCAGGGCGATTCCACAAACTATCTGAGGTATTCAGTTTAAACTATGATTTCCTGAACAGAAAGCCAGGACTGCATGGAGTTAAGTGCTCATCAACTGTTTGTGGAGGAGAGATATCAGAAGCATTTTCCAGAAAGTAGGGACTCTGTAGCAAGGGATGTGAGGTAGTCATTACAGGAACTCTGCCTAGTTGGACTGCTTGGAAGAACTGTGGGATGGTGGAAATGCTGTTTGTTACTCTGACTTCTTTTTTTTCAAAAAGTGAGTAGAGAAAAACCATGGAAGGACTCCACTTGGGCTGCCTCCCTGGACCATCCAGAGTGAAGTTACCTTTCTCTCCACCTCTGCAGCAGTCTGCTTGGTGATCTCCAGATTCTCCACCAAGGCTGTTTCTCCCAGGAAGTTCCCAGATGCGGAGGAAAGGCGAGAGAGTAGGTTGTCTTCTAATGTTTTGAGTGTGATTTTGAATCCATTTTGCTGTTTTGTGAGATCTGACTGCAAATAACAAAGAAGAAAGAGTAAGGCAGAGATGCCCAGAGCATCCTACTCTGAGGGGGGGGGTCTGAATAAAAAACTGTTCATGGGGCCAGAGTCCCTGCCCTTAGAGACTGTAAAGTGGAGGCCAAGTAGAGGAATGCTTGAGACCCTTAGCAGAGGAGATGAGCAGATGAGTCAAAAACCAACAGTACCATAAACTGTTGACCTCTATACCCACATACCATTATTTCCTAAACAATATAGAATAACAACTACTTGTATAACATTTACATTGCATTAGGTATTATAAGTAATCTAGAGATGACATACCCATATATGGAGGATGCAAGTGAGTGATATGCAAAAACGTTTTATACCATATCCATGATATGCCGCTTTATACAAGGGGCTTGAACATCCACTGGTCTTGGTATCAGGAGGGATCCTGAAACCCATCCTCCATCCATGCAAAGGGACGAGTATTCTAGTCGTGAGATTTGGGTCAATTTACCCTATTTCCAGTGGGGCTAATCCCAGTCCCTATTTGTAGGATATTTGTGCTATCCTTAGCACAGTGTTGATATACTCAGTGTCACTAAATGTAATTTATTGCTGTGAATAGAGGGAAAGGTCAAGTTTTAGTTCGCTAGCTTGTTGTCTTTATCACCACTTTACTGCCCCCAAATGAACAACTCTCCTATGCTTTGCTTGAAAGAAAAAAAAATAGCAGAAGCTTGTCTTACACAGTTTAGACAAGATCATTGCTGAAACCTGCCTCAAGGCTGGAGGGAGATGGGCATCCAAGCCAGTCCTTTTCCAGGCTTCATATCCTAGAGCACTAGGCACCTTTTATTCCAATTTTGGGAGCCCGGAAGTTAAGTTCAGGCAGCTCTAGCTCCTCTGTCCTCATGCAGCCCTTGGATCCGAAGAAAGAACAACCCACAGGTTGAGGCTTCAGCTGTGGCCACCCTGGCCTATGTTCGGTTCTTAAAAACACACATCTCAGTCCTATCTCAAGATCAGAATTTTCTGTTCCCCTCTGCTGGGAATGCTCTGTATCTAGCAGCTTTCAAACTGGAAACTAGTTCAAATGCCAACTCCTCATAGAACTCTTTTTGGCCACCACTATGTAAATTAGCCCCCTGGCTTTCTAGTATCACCCTGTTTTATTTTCTTTAAAATTCTTGTCATTGGAGACTATCATGCTAAGTGAAATAAGCCAATCCCCCCAAACCAAAGGTCAACTGTTTTCACTGATATGTGGAAGCTAAACCACAATAAGGGGGTGGGGCAGAAGGGAAGAAGAGAAGTTCAGTAGATTAGACAAAGGGAATGAAAGGAAGGGGGGATAAGAATAGGAAGGACACTAGAATAAATCTAACATAATTTTCCTATGTACACACATGAAAATGACTAAGTGAACCCCACCATCATGCCTATCTACAAGAATGGGGTCCTAATTAGAATGAGATATATCCCATGCTTGTATAATGTTATCAAAATGGATTCTACTGTCATGTGTAACTAAGAAGAACCAATAAAATTATAAAAATTCCATTATGTGCATATACCAGAATAAAAATTCTTATTGTTTGCTGAAATGATATTGTTTCTTGGTTTACATTCTAATTTTGCATGTACTTCTACTAGATCTTAAGCTCCATGGGGATGGGTACATGGTTTTCTGTGGTCACTATGGTGTCCTCTGTATCTATGACCTTGACTGTTACAAAGTTGGTGCTCCATGGGTGTTTGTTCAATAAATAAATAAATGATTGCGGAGGCAGAGTCCCCGGGAGGCCTGAAATCAATCTCAAGTGCACTGCAATTTTACACCCATGTTACCTAATCTAATCATGATTAAAACAAATAAAAAAAGAGATATTCATTATGGATTGAGTTTTGTTTCCCTAAATTCATATATTGAATTGTCAAAGCTCTGAATTCCTATGTGACTGTATAGGAGACAGGGTTTTTAGGGAGGTGACTGAAATTAAATGAGGTCCCTGTTCTGTTGGGATTAGTGCTCTTTTGAAGAGACATCAGAGTGCTCTCTTTCTCCCTCTATGCATGCACTAGAGGAGATCAGATGGGAGCACAGAGGTGCCTGCCTACAAGCTAAGAGGAGAGGCCTCAACAGAAACCACCATGCTGGCACCCTCACCTCAGACTTCCAGGCTCCAGCACTGGAACAACGGATGCCTTTGTTAAAGCTACCCAGTCTATGGTTTTGTTATGGCACCCAGAGCTGACTGAGACACACCCTAGCAGGTTTGAACCCACTTGTTTCCACTGCAGCATTTGATTCCACTTAGAGTTGGATGTAGGCATGTGAACACGTGGGATCAGAGTCCTGTGCCAGGCCCTGCTCTTTTCTACAGGAGTATCCCTTATCCTGCCTGACCTCTGCTTTGGTTCTTCAACTCACAACATCATCCCTTTCCCAATTTGGTGTTTCTGGGTGGCTATATGGGGTTGGGTTTCTTCCACTATCTTGCAGAGTCTACCTTCTTGGTTGCAAGGAAAATAGCCCCAACCCCTGTTCCCAGAGTGGGTGCACTGTAGGATCTAGTAGCAGGGCACTTTCCTCCTCCCATCCTCAGTGAACATCCGACGAACCTTCAGCTGTTCCAGATCTGGCCTCTCCATGCTGACCACAGCGGCCAACAGCTGGTCTTCCAGGCCATCTCTGGTCACGGTGAAGTTGATCAAGGTGGCCTGAGCCTGCAGCTCAGGCTGGTAGTGAGGATTGGCCAGCTTGGTGTGAAGGATGAGCCGGAATTTGGGATTGTATTCACACTCTTTGTCTCCAATTTTAATGAATCTGGAACATACAGGCTCAGGTGAAGGTGGGGTGATATCCTGTGAGATTTTTTTTTTCCAAGATAATACCCAATGATGTGACCATATTCAGATGTATTTTTCTTAAGCATGTCTAGCATGCACCCTTGGGTTCTTCTTTGCCCTAATTTAGGGGACAGGTGTGGAGGAGAACTGACATTCCCTTGGTCACCATGTTTGATATGTGCACTGTGCAGCTCTAGGGAGTGGCCAGGACAGATTAGGGTACCATGGGAAAGCTCAGCAGAGGGCAGCGAAGTGTTTGGAGGAAGGGGCATCTTATAGTTTGCACAAAGGTGACGTTAGGCTATTATGGGTCACGCTTTTCCCATGGCTGACAAGGGAAAGATTCGATGAGTGAAAATAATTAAACACATAAATGAACACAACCAAAGACATGGAAAAGCAGCCCAGGGCCTGAGCAGTGAGAAAGACTTTTGCTGCAGTTGGATATGGGTTTGTCCTCCAAAAGTTCACATGCTGGAAGTTTGTTTCCCAGTGTCATCATATTGATGTTAAGAGCTGGAAGGTCTAGTGGAAGGAGGTGATTAAGTCACTGGAGTGGGAAGAGATTAACACTGCTTCTCTGAAGTGGGTCAGGTCTGGCAGGAGTGAATAAATTCCAAAGAGAGTAGGTTACAAGATGAATGAGCCTGACCCCGTCTCAGGCTCTTGCTTCCTTTCTATTCTCACATGACCTCCTGCCATGGTGCCATCCAACATACTGTGATGTAGCCAGAAGGCTCTCACCAGAGGCCTGGAAGTTGGAATAGCCTGATTTTGAACTATCAGCCTCCAAATTGTTGAGCTAAGCAAACATTTTCTT
Organism: Glaucomys volans; assembly: GCA_020662805.1. Lineage (NCBI taxonomy): Eukaryota > Metazoa > Chordata > Mammalia > Rodentia > Sciuridae > Glaucomys > Glaucomys volans. Next base: position 1,017,646 of record JAJEJO010049485.1, read on the forward strand.
TATAAACTACCCAGTCTCAGGTGTTTTGTTATAGCAATAAAAAGTGGACTAAGATCTTAAGTCAAGCATGCCTTCATGATAAGTATCACTCCCTGTCTTAGTGCTGATGGCCTTTCTACTTCCTCTCATTTACCCTCTACATCATTTTCTTTTTCTGCCCTTTACTTACTAAGCCTGAATCAGGAATCTAAGATCGTGTGTGTGTGTGTGTGTGTGGTGGTGGTGGTGGTGGTGGTGGTGATGCTGGAAATCAAACCAAAGGGCTTGCTCTCGTATTCTAGGCAAGGGCTCTACCACTGAACTATAGTCCAGACACATCAAATGACAGGAGCCAGGTTCTCAGAACCCAGATATCTGGCTTGGATAAAATGTGCATACTTACATGTCAGTCTGCTTTTCAACCACTTTCCTTCCAAAGTCCCTCCATTTAGAAGGAAATCAAAGAGTTGCTGACTGATGGAAGCAAAGTTCAAGCCAGAAAGTCTTCTCTAGCAGAGAGGGGCAGCTAAGCAACTTTTTCTTCTGGGAAAAAGAAAGGTACACTGGCTACAGGGAGCTACTTGACAAGAGCAGAGGAGAAGTGATCCTAGGAAGAGCAGACCTCTCCACATTTCTAACTGGGGTGATGAACCAGCTCCTCACAGAGGGCCAGCCACATGGCTGAGTCTTACCGTCCTTTCTTAATGACTTCTCTCCCAAGCAGAGGTCCCAGAACAGGATCAATGGACTCCTCCAGGTTTTCAATCAGTACCACGTCTCCAGCTTCCAGGGCATGCTCTATGGTTTGCAAGTAGCTGGGGAAGCAAACCAGGCAGTGTGAGCCTGTGGCAAGCTATCCACTCAGAGGCAATTTAACAAGATGAACATGGCCTCCAAGGCACAGCTGTACACTTGGAGGCACAGCTATTTGAAATGTCTTCAGTGGCCACATTTTTCTCTATTTCAAGTGACATTTATGTGATTTTGTACCTTTTTAGAAATAGGGAGAAATTACAAAATACAAAAAGAGTATGAAAATTAATCACAACCCTTCAACCTATTATTAACAATTTGATGTTTACTGTGTACATGTGGACGTTCAGTAATCTTTTGGTAACTGTGGGGTCCAAGACCCCTGTGGCTACCAGCATCCACAGATGCTCAAGTCCCTTATACAAAATGATGTAATATTTGCATATAACCTACATACATCATTCCACATACTTCTACTTACAGTATCTAATACAATGTAAATGCTATGTAAATAATTGCTACATTTTGTTGTTCAGAGAATAATGACAAACAAAAAAGTCTATATGTGTCCACTACAGGCACAATATGGAAATATTTTCAGATATTTCTGATATGTGGCTGGTTGAATCTGTGGATGTGGGTCCTGCAGATATGAAGGGCTATGTTGTATTTTCAAATTTAGTTTTTATATTATTGAATTCATATGGCATCTTTATTTTATAACCCACTTTTTATAAATAAAATGTATTTTAAACATTTCCCTGTGCTATTTAATATTCTTCCAAAGCAAATTTTAATGACTGGATATTAGACTGTATTTATATACCTGATTTATCAATCAATCAATGAATACCTTTTCAGTGCTTTGTAGCATTTAATAAACATGTAATAAATAGATTCTCCCAAATCAACTTAAAAGTTTGAGGTAATTGCAATTTAAACAACACAAAAATGTTTTACATAACTTGAGCAAAGATCTTAAAGTCAGCATAAAAGAATGTCATAAGGCCAGTAACAGAAATAAAATGATGAAGAAGAAAAGGGACTCATATTATCTAATATTAAAATATTTACCTAACTTCAACAATACAGATGTGTAAAAAAAGTCTCTTTTTTTTTTAACTGGGAATTTAACCCAAGGATGCTTTGTCACTGAATTACATCCCCAGTTCTTTTTCTTTTTTCTTTTGATATAGGGTCTCACTAAATTGCTGAGGGTCTCATTAAGTTGCTGATTATGGTCTTGAACTTGTGATTCTCCTGCCTTAGCCTTCCAAGTTGCTGAGATTACAGGCATGGACCACCATACCCCATCAAAAGAAACCTTAAAAGTCAAGTACCGAAAAGTTAGCAAGTTAGCAATGTTTTTGAATGATGACTTATGGAAATTACTATTTCTTTTATTTTTTAATTTTAATTTTTTGCAGTTCTGGAGATTGAAATCTAGGTCTCACATATGTGAGACAAGTGCTCCACCATACCACTGAGCTACATACAATCCTGGACCTTTTAATTTTAATCAATTAAGTAATGTGCTGGGAATCGAACCCAGAACTTTGTGCATGCTAGCTAGACAAGTGTTCTATCACTGAGCTACAATTCCAGTCCTCTTTGCCTTTTTAGATAACTACTTCTCCCTACCTTTTTCATAATGATAATACATTACTTTTGTAAGGAGAAATATTATAATAAACATTATAATAAACATTACAATAAAAAAGAAATTAGACTTCTGAATTTAGAACTAAATAATTAAAAACCAGTATAGTAAGCTAGTATAGTATTAGATACATAAAAAAGAATAAAGATGTTGTTTAATATAATAATGATACAGTAAAATGGCATTTCTAATTAATTGAGAAAAGGATGGAAAATTTAATAGGTGATACTGGGACAATAGCTAATCAGTTGGAAAATTAGTTTGCATTTCATTTAGGACCTTAGAGTGTGATTGGGTTTCATTGTAAAAGAAAATTCATAGAAAACTAAAAAATAGTAAAATTTCTTGAGATAACTTTTCTAAAGATAATCTAGAGAATAAATGAGTTAAAAATCTGACCAAATAAAAGCAAAATTAAACAAATGGTATTATGTCTAACTTCACAAATAAAAGGCAAATAAAATGCTTGGACAGGTTTTCATTCATATGACAAAAGAAGATTATACATTGTATATATAATACAGTATTTGCATTCAAATAAAGTATGGCAAATCTAGAAAACCACCCAACAGAAAAGTAGTCAATAGACATGAACAGAGAATTAATTGAACAAATATTTATTGAAGGCCTACAAGGTGCCAGGCAGTGTTTGCAGTAGTAGGGAGGTAGCAATGAGCAAAAAAGAAAAAAAAAAGAAATTAGACTTCTGTCTAAAATGCATTTTGTTGAATAGAAAGGCACATTTCAATCAAAGTTTGGGAAGAAGGTCAGGGTTAGACATTCTGTGACTGAAGATGTAGATAATAATATATCGTGTAATTCCGGGGTGTTACAGTTATGAGATTGAACTTAGGGACCCTCTACCAATGAACTACGACCCAACACTTGCTTCCTGTCTTGATACATTGCAGAGGCTAGCCTCAAACTTCCTATCCTGCTTCAGCCTCCTGAGTAGCTGTCATTGCAGGTATGTGTCACTGGCATGTTTACCTGTTATTTAAACATTACACAGTACACATCTGGCTTAAACAATCTAGACTTGTGGGAGAGGGTGTTAGGGACACATGACCACAGCAGCAATCCTCACCTCATGTGTGCTACATTGGATCAATCTCAGGTCTCTAAGTGAGGATAACCTGGGTTCAGATATTGCCTCCATCACATAACGAAGCAAAACAAAACAAAACTAGTTATTGTACTGTCATATGCCACAAAACAACATTTTAGTCAGCAAGGGACTGCATATGAGACAGTGGTTCCAAAAGATTATGGCACCTAATGACAGCATACCTATCTTACTTTGTGTAAGGCTGTTCCATGCCGAAATCAATGAAATTGAAGCAAAAAATAAATAAATGAATGAATTTTTAAAAATCAACAAAACAGCTATTTGAAAAAATAAACAAAATTGATAAACTCTTAGCCAAGCTAATGAAGAGAGAGAAAAAACTCAAATTACTAAAATTCATGATGTAAAAGGAAATATCATGATGGACACTACTGAAATACAGATGATAATCGAAACTCTTTTGAAAATTTATACTCTAATAAAATAGAAAATCTTGAAGACATTGACAAATTTCTAGAGACATATGACCTACCAAATTTGAATCAGGAAGAAATAAAATTTAAACAGATCAATTTCAAGCAATGAAACTGAAGACGCCATCAAAAGCCTGTCAACAAAGAAAAGCCCAGGACCAGATGGAATCACATCTGAGTTCTACCAGACCTTCAAAGGAGAACGCACACCAAGTCTTCCTCAAGTTATTCCATGAAACAGAAAAGGAGGGAACCTTTCCAAATTCATACTATGAAGGTAGTATCACCCTGATACCAAAACCAGACAAAGACACATCAAGGAAAGAAATCTTCAGACCAATATCCCTGACGAACATAGATGCAAAAATTCTCTTTTTTTAGTAGACAAGCTTTCAAAAGACAAAGATTGTTTTTTTCTGCTCCTCACATTTCTTTTCTTTCTAAAAAATAATTGTTCTTTTTAGTTATACAAGACAGTAGAATGTATTTTGACACACCATATATACATGCTTACGTTTATTTTTCCTACATACATGGCAAAAATGGTGACTTTTTTTGTGTTTAGTTGCTTACCCTTTCTGACCGATCTGGGTGACCAGGAGGTCTTCTCCATATTTCGTCTTGATCCACTTGATGCCTTGCAGCTGAGGGTCCACCATGAGCGGCCAGCGCTCACAGTTGGTGAGAATGGTGGCATTCTCCATGGACATGCGGTCTGCCGGAAGGCCCTCGTTCTGCCAGGCAGCCACATCGGCATCATCTGTCAGCATTCTGAGGGGATCCAGGGCTGGGGTGACTGGGATGGGAACCTGGTAAAGTGACAGACATGTGTTCAGAATGGAAGAGCACTTCCTCAGTAAGGGGAGAGATCCCCCTACATTACACAGCTCCTTTAAAAGCAAGATTGACATTCCCCAAAGGATATGTGTTGGCCATGTGATCATTTTTGGAATCAGATTTTGTTGAAGCCCTGAGGGTCTTTTTTCTCAAGAGATAAACAATAATAGAAAGTCAGACAGTGTCATCAACTCTTCCCTCTTTGTTATAATCGTCTAAACCAAATTTCTGCTGTAGATTGTTGTACTTTAATCTATAACCTCTTATATGCCCTCCTCCATTTATTTTTCTCCTACATCTCTCTGTTACCAGCACAAAACTTTCATCTATTGCACTACCTTGCAAGGGGTAGAAAGGCTGACTCTCCCACCTGTCCCAAACATCCCACTCCCTGGGGTTGCTCAAAGGACCCTCCCCACAAACCTGCCTGCTGTCCCTGCTGGGAGCATCCACAGCCCTGAGAACTCTCCCCCATGGCTTCTCTAGGGTCCCTTCAGGGTTCCTAGGCCCTTCCTTTTCTTCTTTTGATCTTTATCAGCTTATTTAATTTTTCTACAAGCAATCTTTTTCACTGATGACTCACATACACTTTTAAAAAACTAGAAGTAAAATCACACAACATAAAACTCACCATTTTAAGGTGCAAAATTCAATGACATTTAATAAATTCACAGTGTTGTGTGTGTAACCATCAGCTCTATTTCCAAAACATTTACATTACTCCAAAAGGGAACCTCGTACTCATGAAATAATCACTCCTCATCTCCCTCAACTCCAAGTTCCTGGCATCTGCTAATATGTTTTTTGTCTCTGTGGATTTTCTGATTATGGATATTTACTATAAATGGAATCAGACAATATGTGACCTTTTGTGCTTGGCTACTTTTATTTAGCGAAATGTTTTGGGGATTCAGACAGATTCCTTTTCAATCCCTCTGTCTATCTCTCTGTGCTTTTCTTTGCCCACTTGCCCCAGGAAAATCTCTTTAAACCATCTCTGCTCCCTTAACTTGATCTATTAAGGGCATAAATGGCCTGTGCTCTACCATCAAACAAACCATTAAAGAGAAATCAGCCCTTTCGAGGTTCTTATCCCAGGATCAGAAATAGTTTAAACATTTTTTCTTTGAATCTTATTCACAGCAATGTTATTTTGAGAAAGAATTAATAGGTTTTAGCAGACTGCCTGCTATAGACATGCCCCCAAAATTCATGTGCTGAGAATCACAGCCACTGTGCTGGAAGGTGGGTTCTAATAAGAGGTTGTCAGGTTGTGAATGCTCTGCCCTCCTGAGGGGTTTACCGGCCTCATCCTGGGGTAGGTTAGCTATCCTGAGAGTGGATCTATTATACAAATGAGTTTAGCCTCCTCTTGCTCTCTGGCTCTTGCCCTTTCTTGCATTTCTGTCTCCCCCGCTGGGATGACACAACACAAAAGCCCTCACCCGATGTCAGAGCTCTTGGGCTTTCCAGACTCCAGAAACATAAGCCAAGGAAATCTCTGCTCTTTATAAAATTATCCAGTCTCAGGTACTCTGTTACAGAAGCTGAAAACAGACTAAGATACTGCCAAAGGAGTCTATGGCACAAAAATGTTTAAGAACCCCAAACAAAGCCAGAAAAATTCTCACCAGCTGCTATGAAGCAGCTCATCTTCATTTACTCAGTTAATGATGGTTCTTTCAGCAATTTCCTCCTTTCCACCAGTGTTTAAGATGAACAAAATAACAATTTAATTAGTACTTTTAACATGACTAGTTAACATAACAAGTACTGCTATGTTATAATAGCTTAACTAGTACTTGTACTATTCCAAGTACTATAATAGCTTTTAAATCTCTGTTCAGCAAATCATCACATAAGTAGGATTTTATGAGATAATCTGGGAAACCCACCATTTACCACCCAGATGCATTTTTAAAACATTCTGAGGATATAGCTAACAATGGATTTTGGAAGACGTCCCTTATAGTACCTTGTGAGCTTTTTATGTTGATTCTTCCTGTAGCTGAATTTTATGAATTTAATATCCTCAATGAACAAGTTGGTGGCATCCTGTTTTAGATAGGATGTCCTTTAGAATGGAGGTTCGAAAGTTTAGAGTGCTCACTGAATATTTGTGGACTGATGATAATGAGTGACATGAATGTGCCACGAGAATATTAGGAATTATTCTGACTACAGGATCCAGGTGCAGCTTGGAATCCCCTTTGATCAGGAACTATCAGCTCCCCCACTTCATTGAATTGGGTGGGAGAGGTGTAGAGGAAGGAGCCAGGAGTAAATCCACCTAGTTACATGAAGACAAGCCGTGCGGCCCATGGAAAAAGCACCTGAGTTGCGGTGAGGGTGTCTCTGAGTCCTAGGCACAATCAGGCAGCTTTAGGGTCTCCTGACAAGATGCAATGAATGCGGAAGTAGAACTTCCCCAAGTGCTCCTATGACATTGGGCTCTGGAGCAGGAAGATCTGAGAAAAACAAGATTCTTTTCAGGCCTCCTGGGTTTTACTATTTTGAGGAGAGCCAAGTTCCCATGAAGGACTTCACTGAGAAGTGATTCTGTCCTTGGCTGACCTAGAGGCTAGTTAGTGGGCCACAACACAGGGCAGTGTAGGACATGGGTGCACACGTCCTAGGCCTGGTGCTAGAAGAGTGGTAGGAGTGAGTGTACACGAGGGCAGCAGAAGATTTGAGTTCCTGTGGTCGTGTGCTCTCACTGGTACCCTGTGCAGACACAGAAGAAATTCAGGCAATACCTACCTCCAGCCGGCTTAGGAAGGGTCGCCAGGTCCCATCCATGAGGCTTTGCCGGTATTTTTTTGTGAAGAAGCCAAGGTATGAAATGAAAGCTGTAATGAGCAAAATGTCTCCACATAATGTCCTTTCCTGTTGTTTGAAGTTCTGCACAGCCTCTGCCCACCTCACGTTTTCAGAAGCGAGTCCTCCAACCTACCATTTCAAAGGTCAGAGAGGAGAGAAGACATTGTCATACAGCAGGCTACAGAGTAGGAGCCTACTGTACTACACAGCGATCCCATATTGCATGTTCACACCGGGAAGAGTCAGGACATCATTGACATCATTTGTTTGACCATTTCAATTGGTGTGATTTATCCTGGTTTCAGCAAACAAGCCCTGCTTGTTCTGTGTTATGCATTATGAGGGCCACAGAAAAATGACCTTTTTTTTATGGGTGCATTACAGTTACACATGATAGTGGGATTCATTATGATATGTTTGTACATGCACATAACATAATTTGATCAATTTCATTACTAGGTACTTCCCCTTTTCCTCTCCTCCTCCCCTGGTTCCCATTCTCTACTGGAATCCCTTATCTTTTCATGAAGGTCCCTTTTTAAAATATTCTCTTCTCTCTAGCTTCCACTTATGAGTGAGAACATATGACTCTTGATTTTCTGAGTTTGGTTTATGTTGCTTATCATGATGGCCTCCAGTTCCAATCATCTTCCTACAAATGACATGATTTTGTTCTTTTTTATGGCTAAACAAAACTCCCTTGTGTGTGTACATACATGTGCACACACATATCACATTTTCTTTACCTATTTGTCTATTGATGGGCACCTACGCGGGTTCCATAACTTGGCTATTGTGAATTGTGCTGCTATAAACATGGGTATTCATGTATTGCTATAGTTTGCTGAAAAACAAGCTTTTAGGCTCTGCCTATTCTCCCCTATGGAGAACTTCAAAGGTTGTTGGGAAGATTAAATATGATCTATGTTAATCACTTAGCACAAGGCCTGGTCTATAAGACCCATCCGAAAATTAGGCACCTCTCCCTTCCTCTCTAAATGCTGGCCTGCCTTCCATTGTATTTTTCATTGTACAATGAAAATAAATAAAATCAACTCTGTCTGCTATAAATAATTATCATGTGTAAGTAAGACACAATGCTAGAAATACTATGAATATAGGGGTGTGTACAGAGGACCACAGACCGTGGAACACATCCGGATTGACCTGGCCTGCTTTGGGATGGCAGCTCTCTCCCTGGGAATAGAGCCATTCTTTCCACCAAGGACTGCAAGGTGTATCATGGAGCTTATTTCCCGTGTAAGGACTTGCCGTTCATTTTTTCCTTGAAAGAAGCCACCACACAATGTCAGAACTAGGAAGGACCTGAGGAATTTGCCAACTTAACCATTCTTGCTCCAATTTTAGATTAGACCAGAAGAGTGCAAGTTTTTCCCCAGAAGCTACTGGTAGAGAAAGAGGTGGTTTCAGGACTTAGATATCATGTTTCCCAGAGCATAGTCATCCTGCCTCCTATGAGAATCAACTCAGAAAATGCTCTGTCCAGGTGCAGAAAGTCATGCTGAGCTTTGGAAACCCACCAGAGAGCTGAATGGAAGGCAAGCCAGCTAGGAAATCTGGATGACTTCTTGCACAATTGTGGGGGTGCTGTGTCTAAATCAAACTATTCAATTGAATGGAGCATCTCTAAGTTATATAGTGGCTGGTCCCACAGGCAAGCAGAGACACACTTGTGGTACAGACTCCCTTTACTAATGCATGGCTCAGTTCAGTGATGGCTATGACTCATTTCTCCTTAAATTAAAAAATATGGCTTCATTATACAAAAAAGTGGTGGCTGTAATAAATGTAAAAAGGAATCGATTATATTTCCTTTCACTGGTAGGGATGGTGCTGCTAAGAATCTCAATTGAAGAGTAATCACATTAAATGGACTGCTTTGCAGGATCTTAACTGATAAAAAAGATGATAAAATCAAACCATGGGGGATTGAAAAAGTCCATAAATTCTTTGACACTCCTCATCAAGAGTTCGTGTCTATCTCCCTGCCCTTGAATCTGTGTCTGCTTGGATAGATAGAAGATAGTGGAAGTAACACTGTGCTGGTTTTTGTTTCCAGGCTTTAAGAGACTGAGACTGTCACTTCCTGTCTCTTGAAACACTTGCTTGTGGAGTTCTCGGTCACTATGTAAGATATCCGACTAGTCTGCAGGAGAGATTGCATGGAGAGGCCCTGACACTTTACTCTTATTATGAAAACATAACATAAATAAGATCTTTAGAGTTTGCCTATAAAATACTAGCTTTGTCTTTTAATGCTTCCTCTGTTAGTGTTTCTACACACGTGCAAGCATGATTGATTGTATCTTGCATGGCTGTGACAGATCCAGTGTTTCCTTCCATTCAACCATCTCTATAAGAAAACTCTTTTGGCCAGCCTGGCTGCACTTCCACACTTTTCTGAGGCCTCGGTCCCTGCATCCCAGCACATTTTAATATTTCCTCCCAAGATGAGCAGTGCTGAGCTGTGCCATCTATTGCATCTATTTCACACCTTCACAACACTCCACAGCACTGCTAATGTAACTGGAGCTCTGGCTGCAGAGGTGTGCACTCACCAGACGGTTTGCAAGGGAAATGGTGCCTGTGGTCATTTCAGCTTCTTGCTGACATCTGAGTTTGTCTGCCGTTGCTTTCTCAAACTTGGCAGTGAGCTTTGCCAGGTTTTCATTAAGGTGCTGTTTAGGAAGGAGTACAAGGTCTGTCAGTAACCCCGGCCCAGGTCACCTCCAGTGCTTCTGAGATGAGGGCTCAGGTGGAGGTGATTTTGGAGGAAGTGTTGGGTTGTGGGGAGCTTTAGGGACTGGAAAAGCAGGGCAGGGAGGGAAAGGAGTGAAGTAAATGATCTCAAGTGGAGTCCCAGGGAAGAATTCAGCTTTATAGTGTGATGGGGATATGGAGTGGAAGTGCAAAGACTGTCCATCCAAGGTGAGAGAACTGAGCTTCTGCACACCAACAACTCACTCACAGGATAAAGGCTACAGGAGGTAAGATGGTTGTGGAGGAGGGAGGGTGCATATATCCTGCCTCTCTTTGTATTGGGGAAGAATGGGTTCTCATGGTCTGACAAAATGGTGCAGGTCATGCTACTGGAAGCAAAAGCACATCAAAACTGGGGGAAACAAAAACATGGCCAAGAGGGTGCCAGAGCATGTCTTCCTGGACCACTGACTGTATCTTCTGTGTCTGGTCAGGGTTGGGCTGTCTGGAATCTCAGTCTTCCTCTGGCTAGAAGGTCTTAGACCTATAGGACAAGTTTTTCTTAACCTCATCTCTTGTCTCCCATTATTGCAAAGCATAGGAACATTTTTGAAAAAGGCATAGTTTTGATTTTTTTTTTCTAAATTTATTAAGAATCTAGAACTGCAGCATAAAGCATTTGTTGCCCTCAGAATACACATTCGTATGTACAAAGACACACAAAAACACAGAAGATACCTACAAATGTGTCCCATGGATGTGCAATAACTGGGGTTCAGGCTGCTTAGTTAGTCATTATTAAAGTCACAAGGGAAATAAATATAAGGCCAAATTTACATAGCCAAGCAGTTTTAAAAGAAGGTGGTGAGCCATCCAATTAATAATGGCAGACTAGCTACTCATTTCCCACCTCTCTTCCCCAGACTTCTCTAAAATGATTGCAAAGCAATTACAAAAGCCATAAAGCCCCTAACAACAAGCAAACTGGTGAAGGCTGTTGGAGGAGGAGGCATTCCAAAAGATCACAGAGGGTCACGCTCTGGAGGGAGTGCCGACAGCAGGAGCAGGGGGAGAAAGCTGCAGCTCCCATAGCTCACCAGGGGGGAGCTGATGAGTCTGCAGAGCCCCACTGTGAACTGGAGATTTTGGAAAAGTCAGGTGTGACTGGGGGTGGAGGGAAGCTGGAAATAGGAGGGCTAACTGGGAGCATATGGATCTACTTCATATCTCCATCCACAAGTCCAGCATACAGTGCCACTAGGCACCTATGCCACTAGGCAAGAGAGTCAACAGGGGTAGAGAAAAGGCACCATATTTTGGCATTTGGGGAGCATCCAGCATAATTCATCTGATTTGGAAAACAGATTCGACCAGTCAGCTCTGTGCTTATCTGTAGAACTAGAATCAACATTTTTTGTCTTTCTGAATATTTTTATTAGAATATTATATTTACACATAATAATTGGGCTCATTTTGACAAAATTACACATGAATGGAATTTGATTTACTCCACTTCAGTCCCTAGTACCACCTTTCCCTTCCCCTCCTCCTTTCCCCTGTTCTCCTTCCTCTACTCTACTGGAAGAGAGCTTCTGCACACCAGAAGCTTCCTTTCACTTGTTTATTTATTTATTTTTGATTAGTGCCTTACACATATACATAAAGGTGGAATTCACCATGGTATATTTATACATGCATATAACATGAGTTTGTTAAGTTCATAGAACCAGCTTTTGATCGCTACTCTTATAAACATGAAAGGACAAGAAGATGTTAATGAAAGCTTAGATTAAGGTAAACAAGAAGAAAGCAACTACCTGGAAAAAGAGAGATAATTCAATAACAACAATAGCAATGTTAAAACCTTTTCCAACTATTTTATCAGAGACACACAAGATGTTTCGCCCTTCAAATAAGAACAGGATGCTATTAAAGCAACTCTTGTGGAAATCATCACTATTGTATTGTTAATGCAAAACCTATTAAGTTCAAGGGAAAGGCTAAAAGATGAATTTGAGGAAATCTCCTAGAAATTATAAGAAACCATACAGTGACAAAAAGATAAGAGAAAATAAAGGACCCAGTCAGGAGGGTTGTCATCCAACCAATATGCATTCCAGAAGATGAGATGAAAAAGAAGACAGAAGGATGATTGCCAAAGAAATAATTCCAAGTAGTTTTCCAGAGCTGAAGACAGTAAGTCTCTACATGCAAAGCACAATGAATACAAAGAGAATGACAGCTAAGCACATCAGTGTAAAGTTTCAGATACTAAGAATAAAGAGAAAGTTGAAAGACTTCCAGAAAGGGGGAAAAAACCTAATTCACAAAGGAATGGGACCCAGTGGTTCATTACACAACTCACCAATAACAGCATAAGGAACTCAGTGTTTCAAGAGGAAAAAATAGCAAGTCAGAATTCAAAACTTGGAAAATTAATTATTACTTCAGTTAAAAAAAAAAGGCATTTCCCGATTGCAACCATTCAATTTACCTCTCACTTAAGTTTTTTGAGAAAGTTTCTTAAGGATAAGTCATAGAAAAATTAAAGAAACCACATTATGCATCCTGAATATAAAATTCTGTACTGGAAATTATCCTTAAATTTTAACAAAAAGGCATGTATGTGGTGGGTATTTGTGTGTGTGTGTGTATGTGTGAGCGGGTATGCGTGTGTGTAGAGTGTGCAGATGTATGTGAGTATGAGTGTGTTTGTGTGGGGGTGTGACTGGAGAAGGCTGGAAGGGCTTCAGCAGCAAATGGAGAGGAATTTTCTTGCCCTGGGTAGACCTGCATGTTAGGGACAGTGTTGGCCCTTGTCCTCTGGTATTAGCAGGGACAGTCCACATTCTCTTGATGTTAATGGGCATGTGAATAAGCAAAGGATGGAGAGGAGGTGGTTAAAAGCAAGAATATATATATTTGTTCAGCCAGAAAATGTTTTGGCAGAACAGAAGTGCCTCTCTAAGGTAGCCAAGTATTTTAAATATATTCTTATTGCTTTCACAGGTTGAGTGGGCCCATCATGTGAATGTCGGCTACTGAAAAGGTATAAACATTTTGAAAACATCCCCTTTGCACCAAATGTTCTTTTAGTTAAAATAGCTTGAGTAAAGCATCTTCAAAAATTCTCTTGTTACACTTTCCTAGGAGTCTGAAGAACAAGAAAATTATTGGAAGGTCTTTTCTTCCCAGAAATTTGGAATAAGGATGTCACAGTATTTTGTACTTGGTGTTCTTTGAAGAGGACCTGCTATGTAGATCCTCACCTGTTTTAAGAAAATGTTCCAAGAATGTCTGCATTTACAAAGCAGATATTTTAGAGATTAGTTGCTTTACCCAAACATCATCATCATTATTATTATCATTATTATTTGTGGTGCTGGGGATCAAACTCAGGGTGTCACATATGCTAGGCAAATGCTCTACCACTGAGTTACCAGCCCCAGTCCCACATTATCTTTTAAAAATAGAGATTGGTGGCAAGGATCTTCCAATTGGAGACATTAGTCACAGGTTTTCATCTAGCAATCCATAAACCCATGCCACGCTAGGCATGCTGCACGTCTACAATCCTGCTTTTGACAATTTGTAAGACCTGCTTTATCATCATGACAAATGTGCAGAAAGAATCTCATTTGCCTGGAATGCAGGTGTAGAAATTAAATATCCAGAAAATTGTTTGGATTGAAGTTGATTACAGGAGACTGAATTCATGCGCGTGCGGTGGGACATGCATGCGATAGATAGCACGAGAGGCAAAGGAGGGTGGGAGAGGAAGAGGAGCAGCAGGGAGACCACAGCAGTGGAGGCTGTTCCTGCTGCTCCCTTTATCCCAGGCGTCTCTGGCTTCACACTTTACATGCACCATTTCTTTTAATCCTCACAACAATCCCATGAAGCGGGTTCTACTATTATGTCCATTTTACTTCAGGAAACTATGGTTTGCGCATTCTAAAGACACAGCAAGTAAGTATCACAGCTTGGATTGGAATTGAGATCTGTTAATGGTCGTACTTTTAATTGCTGGGCTATCCCCAGGATTCTGATGTCTGTCTTTCACTTTTGAAGTTTTCATTTTCATGGTAAAGGTGACCTTCAAGGGGAATCTTCTCTCAGAGTGAACCCAAGGTCATCATTGCCTTCCCCCAGTCCTGGGCGAGCAGATATGCTAGTGCTACCTAGATGATGTTCACAGTAGCTAATGACCCTCACAGTTTTATAGTTTTGTACAATGGAACACCCCTGAAATCACAGGGGTTGTGTTTGTTTTTTGTTTTCTGCAGTACTAGAGACTGAATCCAGGGGTGCTCAATCACTGAGCTACATCCCAAGGCCAGCTCTATCTATCTATCTATCTATCTATCTATCTATCTATCTATCTATCATCTATCTATCTATCTATCTATCATCTATCTATCTATATCTATTTATTTATTTATTGGTGGTGCTGGGGATCGAACCCAGGGCCTTGTGCTTGCAAGGCAGGCAGTCTACCAACTGAGCTATATCCCCAGCCCATTTATTTTGTTTTGAGTCAGGGTCTCACTGAGTTGCCCAGGCTGGCCTTGAAATTACAATCTTCCTGCCTCAGCCTCCTGAGTCACTGGGATTACAGGTGTGTGCCACCATGCCTGGCTAAACTGCTTGCTTTTAAAAGCATCCATGAAACAATGCAGATAACATAAGACACGTCCACATATCCACACTGCTGGGTGTGAGACAGACACAGCTGGCTAGAAATGAAGATATTAGGTACCAAAGGTAAAGCAAGGTGGCTGAAACCTACAATTCAAACAGGGACAGGGGGAGAATCTTGAAGTCTTAACTTTTTTGCCTGGACTATCAAATATGCAAAAAATATTAAATTCACTTGTGGCTAAGTAAAGAACAGCCGGCTCCATGATAATACTATGTGTCTATTATATCTACCTGTTATTCTTTCTTTTCTCAGAGGAAAAGGAGAAAACCTTTTCAAACCAGAATTGTAAGCCAATGGTTCAGGGGATTTGTTTTGTTTGGCCTGCAAGATGTTGGAGAAAGAAATGTAAAGAGTTGCCTCTGCTGACAAAAGAAATTTGTAAAAAAAAAAAAAAAAATTGGTTTTCCTGTTTCTCTTAAAAATCATCATGTCAGGCATTGGGTCATGGCCGGAAGGTAAATGAGAGGCTGCAGGGTTTGCACTGGGATGAGGTAGGGTCTGGGGTCCACTCACAGCAATCTTGGCTTTGACGGCAGCCAGCTTCTCCTGAGCAGCGGTGAGCTCTGAGGTGGCTTTACTTAAAGCTTGGCGCTTGGGTTCCACATCACAGAACACCTCGTGGAACCTTACGATGTTTATGACCCAAGAGCAGAGGCCTGAAGCTGCGTAGGACTTGGTGGCCACAAACTCAGGATTAAACTCAGGGTCTTGCAGATACGGCCTGATGGCTTTGAGGCAATTCTCGTGAATGTTCTCCTTGTCAAAATGGATCAGGGAATCCAGGAAGCTATCCACTTTGGCCATGGTGACCTTAGCGGCCTTCCAGCTCCGGTCCTTGGGCACCTTGCCCCCTGGGGCCATGAGCACCATCACCGAGGCACTGACATTGCTGACAGCTGGAGGTGGGGAACCAAATGACTTCAGCTCTGTCAGGTTGGTCTGAGAAAAGAGAAGGAGGTTGTTAGAGGAAAACGAATGAGTTTTCTTTGTCCTCGGCCACTAATGGAGTTAGGCTGTGGAGTGATCAGTCTGAATGGGCTGTTTTGAAGCCTGCAGCAGCCCTCTGAATTTTAAATATCATGACTCATCAAAAGGAAACCAAAGCTACTCCCTAGTGACTTCAGACTTCCCTGAATGGTTACACGAGACTCAGCTATGTTCTTTCAACGCTTTAACTGACTCTCAGCCCATTAGAAACACACAATTATTTCACATTCAGCTGAAAAATATACGGATGCCAACATAGTCTGAAATATGCAGCATGACATGAATAAAAGATAAGGTTATTATAAATTAATTTCCATCCTGGATTGAAGAGAATAGCACTGAAACTCAACTAATTTTTTTCTTTAATTAAACGTCTTTGTTCCATGAGCTTGTTCTAACTACTCTTGACTGTCCTGATAGCAAAGTGGCATTTTCTGCCAAGAAATAATTCAGACAGAAAGCCAGGCATGGCTCCTGAGTCAGCTGCCTCTGCCTGGTCGCAGGTTTGTCCTTTGTTTCAAGTCTCATTTGCTCTGGAGAGATGACTGACCTTGGCAAGTGACTTAAACTTTCTAGGCCTGGATGCCCTCATGTGTAAATTGGGGTCAGGGGCATCCACTTATTCGTATATAAAATTGTGTTCTAAATGTTCATGAAGCTGATTTGAGGCTTTATGTGATATTCAATGGGAAGCCCAGGCATGAAATCACTTGCTTATGGGGGAAGATCTTGATTTCAAAGATGAAAGCCTTTTCCAAATTTGCTTGAGGTGCACTTGAGCCTGGAAATCGACAAGTGAATTTCTAGCCCCTAATGGAAACACTGAGGAAGATGCTCCGTTTATTCACATATGAACTGTTTGTACATGTGGTCATGATGCCCTGGCTGGGGCAGAGATGAAGAATGGCATAGGTGTGAGGGGGATGCTAGCACCCCTGTGGTGGTGGCCTCCATGGAGGTGAGAGAGGGCAAAATGAGAAAATAGGAACAGACAGAAACAAGAAACCGTACCATTTAAAAATAGTGTAAGTTAATGCCAGGCATGGAGGTGCATGCCTATAATCCCAGAGGTTTGGGAGGCTGAGGCAGGAGGATCACATGTTCAACCACCCTTAGCAACTTAATGAGACCCTGCCTAAGAAAGAAAGATAGAAAGAAAGGGCTGGGGATGTAGCTCAGTGTTTGAGTGCTCCTGGGTTCAATCCCAAGTACAAGAAAAAAAAAAAAAAAAAAGCTCCAGGAAATGATCCTGACATGGATTCTCAAGACAAGTGAGACCTTACCAGCAGCAATGGGAGCACTAACAGAAGCCCAAGTTGGCAGAGGCATTTCTCTCGAGGGCAGCCTCCAGTGTGCAAACATTAGGTAGACTTGACTCCACTCCTGTCTTAGGGCTATTATTTTAGCTGTGGCCTTGACTACTTTTCTCCTGGTATCTGCTTAATTAATTTGTTCTTCCCCAAGTTTTTCTCAAACTTGTCAGGATGGTCTACATCACCTTCTTCAACTCCAACTGCTACCTTCTGCCTCCTACCACTGGCCCTTACCAGGTGTCCAGCTTCCAGGCTCCTCCGTGCTGTGCTCTGCATTTTTCTCTTCTGTTTCACGGCATCTGTCATGCTGTGCTACTTTGTGTAAATTACCTTTTCCTTATGCTTATCATCTCTTGCCTGTGCTAGAATATAAGCAACCTATAGAGAAGATCTTCTTTTCCTCCTCCTTGGCACACAAAAGGCAATCAATAAATCTTCATTGAGTGAATAAATAAATAAACAAATATAGGTCCATAGTCATTCATGGAACAAAAAATTAAAAGTGCCTGGTACTGTTTTGTGGGATGAAGATACTTGGTATACAAGAAAGGCAAAGCCCTTTCACTTATTCAGGTAGGGGAGATGGTCAAACAGATAAATCTTTGATATTTTTGATAGAAGAAAAACAAACCAGGGCTAATGGAGAGACTTCTTGGGGGGCAATGATATCATGTTAGCGAGGGAGGTACGTCTGGGGAGGCTTCTTTGAGAACCTGACATTCCAGCTGAGAGCTAAATGATAGGAGCAAGGCAGTTCTAGGAGATCTGCAGGAATGTTCCAGGCTGCTGAGTCAGCAATGGAAAGGCCAGAGGCAAGAATGAACCTGGCCATGATGGAGGGTGCAGAGGAATCAGGAGATTGGTGGAGATGAAACTGAAGGTACAGTCAGAGCCAGACCAGGAGGACTGAAGGCACCATGGGGAAGAGTTAGGATTTTATTCTCATTTCAGCAGGTAGCCACTTGGAAAGTCTTAGGCAGGAAATGAAATTATCCCCTTTATGTTTTAAGAAGGTTAAAAGAAAAAATTATAATATATCTAGCTTTGCAGGTCTTTATTGGCTTCGGTTTGTGATTCTAGATTCTGGCAGCAATTAGAACAAAGCCAGTTCAGAAGGCTCCCTGACTGTACCAACGGGTTATATTTATAGCTGGAGAAAAGGAAGTGACCTACAGAAGGCAGAAGTGAGGTACAGAGATGGTGCTGCCCGTTACAGCTTTGCATTTGCCTTATTTGAACCTGGTTTGAACAGATGGTCATGGGCTGACAGAAGCTCTGCTGCTGGGATTGGTTGAGACTTGGTTACGTGTTACCAAGAGTAGGTTGTAGACTCTTCAAGTTAGGTTACAGTTCACTATGTATGGAGAAACCTTTAGGCCACATTTAAAACAGGTAGAGAGGCATATCTGAGTCAAACTTAATTCAGTTTAACCAGAGTCTCTTGCAGTGTGGACAGGGTTGGGGTGGACCTTGACTGACAAGTTAGGAAAGCTGCTTTAGCTATTTACAAAGGAGACTGAAAGGGGCGTGGCCCAGGTTTTTCCTGGTGCACACAGTGAGAAATGATTGAATTTGGAACACATTTTGGGGATAGCATAGTTAGAGCTCACTGACAGGTTCGACAAGAAGTGGTGTTATTCTTCAGCAGGATTTTTTAAAGTCCGTATTCTATCAGATGGCTGAACCAAATTTATGCAAAACGAATCTAATCTCTGGAAACCTAGGTCATTTCCAAAAATTTCATGGATAATGTTTTGCTGAATGTTATTTCTATATAAAGATCTTTGTAGAAAATCTTAGATTCAGTTTTTTAGAATAATAATATTCCTAGCAGTGGATTTGTTGGGTCAAAAGGTAGAAACATTTGTAGCATTCCTTGTATATACTATCAAGTTGTTTCCTGGAAATTTAATTACAATTATCAGTGTTTGAGAGAGCCTGTATGCATGTCCATCCTTTTCAGTATTTAATTTGATAAGCTGAAAAGATATTACAACATTGGTTTAATTGATTAATATACCTGTATAGTCATATATTTATATATACACATACATATACATATCACTTTATTTTAACCTACTTTTTCACTGAAAATATATTGAACTTTTTAATGTTATTAATTATTTTTATAAAGCATGATTTTGTTTTATTTTATTTTTACAGACTTCATTTTTATTTATTGTTCACAAATGGGGTACAACTTTTCATTTCTATAGTATTACACAATGTAGATTCACACACCATTTGTGTAATCATTCTTGTACATAGGGTAATACTGTCTGTCTCAGTCCACTATCTTTCCTTCCCCCACCCCCTCCAGCCCCATTTCCCTATACACAATCCAAAGTTCCTCATTCTTCTCTAAAGCATGATTTTAAATAAGCAATGCAGTTTTCTCTCTTACAGGTACTATAATTGATTGAGCCACTTCCTATTATTTTACATTTAGGTTATTAAATATTTAATAGTTGATTAAATTATATGAACTTTCAATGATATTAGAGACAAAAACCAAAAATTCAAATTGGACTTCAATCAGAGTTGTATTTGACTTAGGAAAAAATTGGGGGAATAGTGACATCCTTATAAAATGGAATCTTTTGGTATACAAACTTGGCATATGTTTATTCACATCTTTTTTTTATATCTAATAAGGATTGTGCAGTTTTCTTCACAGTTTCACCAGATTTCCTTACACTTATTTGCACCCTGTGTTTTGGTTGTTACTTTGAAAATACATTTTCCAAATGGCTATTGTGGATGTTAGGGAAACTATTACATTTTGTAATTTATTTTGTAATAAGCCCTTAAACTTTCATATTTATTTACTATATTTTATAACATTTATGAATAATAATACATTTATCTGATATTGTATAAGATTCATATGATTAATA
This sequence comes from Glaucomys volans, assembly GCA_020662805.1. Classification (NCBI taxonomy): domain Eukaryota; kingdom Metazoa; phylum Chordata; class Mammalia; order Rodentia; family Sciuridae; genus Glaucomys; species Glaucomys volans. The sequence continues at coordinate 1,037,857 of JAJEJO010049485.1, forward strand.
TTTTTCATTTATTTTTGCATTGTTTAGGAATCTAGGAGAGATTTTTTTTTAGTAACAGTAGTGGAGGGGGCAGCCACTGTGTCTTTTCTATCTGTGGGAATGTCTCTAGTGGCCTACCATTAATAGGATGTTTTGCCCTTGGATTGGGATTGATTGCCTTCTGTTAGCAAAATTCTAATTATCCTTTTATCCCTACTTTACTAAGAGCTTTAATAAGCAGTGAATATTGAACCGTGTTAAATACCATTTTGACATTTCTCTGACTACAGAGCTTTTTCCCCTTGCTGTATGGTTTTATGCACAGCCTGTATACTGGATAAACCTTTCTGGTTGCCCGCATATTGGTATTTAAATACATAGCTGGATTTGACTTACTGGTATTTTATGTATATACCTTATATCATCATTCATAAATTAATCTGAGGTTTTGTTTTCTCATGCTGTGTCTATCACTTTTAGTATTGAGCTTATCAGATTAAGAATGACCTGAGAAGTTCCACAGGAAGAAGTTTGTCTATTATCCGAGACTTCTCCAAATTAGAAAATTATAAAACCTATCTTTATGTTACCTGTTAGGTTAAAAGACAAATGACAGATTAGGAGAAAATATCACAACATATATACCAATGAATTAATAAGAAACATTTGTAAGGAATAACTGTAAATCAATACAAGAAGAGAAACTACCTCAAAAGAAATGGGTAAAGAATCTGAACAACTGATGAACTGGAGAAGGTCTAAACATTTGGACTCTAAATATTTGGTCTCTTAAGATTGAAACCATTTAAAATTAAAGTATTATCCATAGAGCTTCCTATGACTTCTGTAGCAAATTACTTAGTAATTCAAAACAACCTGGAGTAGTTATTGTGCAGTTCCAGAGGTCAGAAGTCCTGCATTCAAGGTTGGCAGGGCTGCTTCCTTCTTAAAGCTCTAAGGGAGAACCCATCCCACCTCTTTTCCAGCTACTAGATATTGTCATTTCTTGGCTCATGGTCCCATAACACTTCAACTTTCCCACTCCTTCTATCATCAGCCACCTTATTTCAAACTTCTGTCTCCCTGTTCTGCAGACCCCGTGATTACATTTAGAGCCCTCCCAGTAATCCAGGATAATCTTCCTACCTCAAGGTCTTTGACTTAATTATATCTGAAAACCCATTTCTGCCATATGCAATAACATTCCTGTGTTCTGTGGATTAGGACAAGGCTCTCTCTGGGGGAGAGGCATTATTTAGCCTGCCACTTTGTTCTGCCAAACTGTTGTACTTATTTGGCCCAGAGAGATACTTGCACTAACGCAATTGAGGTATATGTACAAAGGTATTTGTGTTGGAAGTCCTAAATGCTCAACAAAAATGAATAAATGAAATACAGCACAATTATAATATGGAATACTTGCATTAAATAAACAAGGTTTCAACGTATGTACTGACAAGAAATAACCTTGTTTCAAGGGAGAAAATAAGATTCCACATACATGGGAGCTCATGCAGCATTTTTCTTCCTGACTGCCTTATTTCACTTGGCATAATATTCTTCAGGTTTAACCATCTTGTCACAAATATGGCAGGATCTCTTTCTTTTTAAAGGCCAAATAATACTCCATTGTGTGTGTTACATTTTCAAACCATTCATCTCTTTCTCTCTCACACACATGCACACACAAATGCCACACCACAAAAGTTAAATATGTGAGGTGATGAGCTGATAGACTTGTTAATTTTCTTGACTATAGTAATTATTCAGCATATATAGCAAAGCATCATGTTTATAACAAATATGTACAAGAAAGAAATAAGAGAAAGTAAGTCAATACCATCTGCATTTAAAATATGGTGCATTTTATAATGCATATATGGTATATATGCATTTATTCAAATGTAAATGCATAGAAAATTGTTGAACTAAATACACCCAAATTAATATAGGATTTATCATCTGGGAAAGAACTAGGGCTAGAGTAAAAAATGAGAGTGACTTTATATTTGACCCTATATATCCTATACCATTTGAATTATTTTTAACAATAAAAAAGCCATTACATATTATGTGTGTAATAAAAAATAAATTTGCTATAAAAATGCATGGGAAATAGTAACTTTGTGGAGGAAAAAAAGGCCATGACATTGCAAGATAAACCATTCCTAACCTAAGGCAGGAAAAAAATATAGGATTTATTTCAGTTTAGCTATAAAAGCAAAATAAAACTGCCGAAATGGAGACAAAATGTGCAGAGACTTACTACCCACCTCTGATTTACAGGTATTCTTTATGTATTAACTAAAGATTTATAGTTCACTTGGAAAATAATGAGCAAACAGGGAAATGGTCCTTAAATACCAAAGTCCTGTGAGTGCAGAAGGGTATGTGGTGTCTAGGAGTCTCTGGGATCATGAAGCAATATGTTCTTTTTTTTTTAATTTATTTACTTATTGATTCATTGAACACAAATGGAGTACAGCTATTGTTTCTCTGGTTGTACACAAAGTAGAGTCACACCATCTGTGCATTCATGCATGTACACAGGGCAATGGTATCTGTCACACATTCTGTTATTATTCTTACCCCCCCACCCGACCCCACCCCTCCCTTCCCTCTATGCTATCTATCCTTCCTCCATTCTTGCCACCCTTCCCCCCCTCATTATGCATCATCATTCACTTATCAGAGAGACCATTCGGCCTTTGGATTTTTCACAATATGTCCTTATTACATGTTGCACACTCTGGTCCCTTCTACTCCTTCAAAAAAAGAAGCGCTGTTTGAGACCCTGTTATGATCTGTGTATGAGGTATCCCAGAAGAGCTCCTATGAGTGCAGAACTAATTGGAGGGAAAATGATTGCATTATGAGGGCTGTAACCTAATCAGTTCATCTTAGTTTGAATGGACAGACTGGGCTGCAAGTGTAGGCAGGTGGGGTAAGACTGGAGGAGGTAGGTCACTGGAAGGTTTCCTCACCTGCCTTTTCTCTGTTTCCAGACCCCACCAATAAGTCTGGCAACTTTCCTCCACTGGGCCCTTCCCATGATGTGCTGTTGCCTCACCTTGGGTGCAAAGCAAGGTGCTCTCTATGGACTGAAGCCTCTGAAACTGTGAGCCCCAAGTCAATTTTCCCCTTCTCTAAGTTGTTCTTGTTGGGTATTTTGGTCACAGCAATGAAAAGTTAACTAAAACAGACTCATTAATAGGTTACGACCTGTAGAACACTATGAACACTGGCCTATGGTTAAACTTCTTAGTGATGCCTTGGGACAATTAAAATGATAAACTCACCTCAGAACCCCCACTTCCGAGGACCCCACTTTATTTTTGATTTTTAAAAATTTTGATTCAGGGTCTCATTAAATTGCTCAAGCTGACCTCAAACTTGAGATCCTGCTCCCTCAGCCTTCCAAAAAGCTGGGGTTACAGATGTGCACCACTGCGTTTGACTGACAGTAGGTTATTTCTGTACCCACAACTCAGACACACTGCAAAGATTGGTCCTTTCTGGGGTGTTCTTTTCTACTACCTCCATCCAGTAGAATATTCATCCAAATAGTACCTAATTAATGAACTTTGTCTTCTTTATTTCCTGCCTGGCCAGGCAGTTAACTCTGCCCTCTTCTTTGCTCTCAAGTCATTGAACATTTTTAATTTTTATTTCTGTTATGTAATGGATGCACAGTTCATATGCTCTGCAAGAGCTGCAAGTCTTAGAATAAAATACCACCCCAACTTCAGCTCCCAGAAATCACCACATAACTTATTCCATTATTACTCCTAGATTTTATGCATTACTGATAAGAAAATGTTTACACTGCTCTTAAAAACATTTTAACATTATCAAGTGACTTACTACTCTAGAAAATGAATATTTTATTATTTTTCTGACCTCCTTCCTCAATGTCTTCCCCCTTTGTAGTTATGTCACAGTTTTAGTTAAATTAGCATTTAGTATGATTATAAGTATTACATGAGGCTAGCAGTACCTTGATACCTAAGGAGATCACAAAAAACTACAGACCAATGTCCATAATGAATGTAGATACAAAAATCCTCAACAAAATACTAGTAATCCAAATTCATCAAAAATATCACTAAACATGATCAAGTGGAAATTATCCCTGGGATGAAAGATAAATGTGATACACTGCAGAATGAAGGATGATTACATGAGCATTTCATCAGATGCAGAAAAAGCATTTGCCAAAGTCAACTTTCTTTTATGATTACGACATTCAGCAAATTAGGTGTGGAATAAAGGAATTCAATATTCCTTTAATTCAATATTCAAAGGCCATACACATTAAGTTAAGAGTTAATATACTTAATGGAGGAAAAATGGAATCCTTTCCTCTATGATTCAGAAGAAGACAAAAATACTCACTCTTGCCACTTTTACTCAGCATAGTATTGGAAGTCATTGCCAGGGCAATAAGATAAGAAAGAGAAATAAAAGGAATTCAAATAGAAACAGAAGGAGTGAAATTATTGCTGTTTGCTGCTAGCACGACCTTATATATAGAAAAAAAGAACTTATTAGAATCAACAAACAATTTTAGTAAATTTATAGGATTATAAAATCCACAGTTAGAAATCAGTAGCATCTCTCCATACCAAGACTGAACTTTCTGAAGAGGAAATCAAGGAAGTAATCCCACTTATAATGGCTACAACAAAACAAAACCTTAGGAATAATTTTAACCAAGGCAAAAAAAATTGTATATCCTAAACAATGACACATAAATGAAAGAAATCAAAAACACAAATACAAGGTATCCCTCATTTATGGACTGGAAGAACTAATATTAAAATGCTATCAAAAGTGATCTATAGATTCAGTGCAATCCTTTCTAGCATTCCAATGTAATTTTCCTAGACATAAAATTCCCATGGAATCACAAAAAAAACCCAAGTAGCAAAGACAATTATAAGCAAAAGAACAAATCTAGACATATTACAATACACGATGTTTCCCCCAGTGCTAGGGATTGAATTTAGGGCCTTGTGCATGCTAGGCAAGCACGCCGCCCCCCCCCACTGAACTATATTCCCAAGCTTTTTAATTTTGTTTTGAGACAGGGTCTCACTAAATTGCCCAGGTTTGCCTGGAACTTGCAATCCTCCTGCTTCAGCTTCCCTGGTAGCTGGGATTACAGTTGTGTGTCTCTGCACCAAGCTCACAATATCAGATTTTAAATAATACTATAAAGTTATAGTAATTAAGACAGCATATATCTGGCATAAAAATAGATCTACAGATGAATGGAGCAGAATAGAGTCTGGAAATGAATCTACACATAAACAATTAAATTTAAACAAAGGTTTCAAGAAAATATGATGGGAAAATATAGTCTCTTTAACAAATGGTATGTTTTCTCAACTGGGTCTCTCTAGGCAGAAGAATGAAATTAGACCCCTATATCATACCACATAAAAAAGTCAACTCGATATGGATTAAAGTATTTAAAATAAGACTTGAAACTGTAAAGTTACTAGAAGAAAACATAGGGGAAAATGTACACTATATTGTTGTTCTGGGCAAAGATTTTTCTTAAGAGAAAGAAAATAGTCCAATTAAAAAATGGATAGGGGCCTTAGGGTGTGGCTCAGTGGTGGTGCACTTGTCTAGCACCCACAAGGCCCTGGGTTCATCTCTAGAACCTCCAAACCAAACCAAAACAAGGGACAGAAGGAAAAAGAAATGTGTGACGGACTTGAATAGACAATTCTCAAAAGAACTCACATGAGTGGCTGAAATATACAAGGGTGCGGAGGAAGCTCAATGTCACTGATATCAGGGAGGTTCAGATTAAACCCACAGTGAGGTATCATCCATACCTATAGAATGGCTATTCTAGAAAAGATAAAATATAAGTGCTGGTGAGGACATGGAGAACATGGAGCCCTTGCACACTGTCAGTGGGAATGTTAACCAGAACAGACATCATGGAAAATAGAATTGCCAGATGATCCAGTGATGCCACTTCTCAGTATTTACTCCAGGACTTCAAAGTGGTCTGCAAAGAGATATCTGCACTCCTGGGTTTTGTGGCAGCACTTATCATACTAGTTAAGATACCAAATCGAACTAAGGACCCAAGGGTCCATCACTGGATGAATGCATAAAGAAAATGTGATGTGTCAAACTCTCAGACAGGGGGAATACATATGAGCTTTTTGAGGTCTATTTCACAGTGTGATAATTAAGTCATGTGCATTTTGATATCACTTAGGGAATAAATTATAAATCTTCTCATTATAAAGAGTATTAAGTATTTGAGGTGATGGATATGCTAACTAGTTTGATTTGATCATCCCACATTGAATTAAAAATCATAACATCAGTTCATACCCATAAATATGTGTAATTATAATTTGTCAACATACAATGAGGACAAGGAATAATTAAAAAGATTACTCAGACTGCTCTAATGGGCAAAGATAGCACTGGAGCAAGGGTGGACACAGACTTTTGGAGAAGCTGTTCATAGCCCAAGGAAGAGATGATGGTGGCTTGGACCAAATGGCAGCAGTAGAGATGATATAAAGCATTCAAATTCTGGGTATATTTTGAAATTGATAAAATTTCTTAATAGATTGTACAGGAGTATAAAGACCACATTAAATCTTATTTCCTTTCTTTGTCATAGGGAACAAGAACTTCAGTGACTTGCTGGGCATGATAGTGTATGCCTTAATCCCAACAACTTGGGAGACTAAGGCAGGAGGATTGCAAGTTTGAGGCCAGCCTCAGCAACTTAACAAGGCCTTAAGCAACTCAGTGAGATCCTGTCTCAAAATATAAAGTAATAAGAGCTGGAGAGGATGTGGGGAAAAAGGTACACTCATACATTGCTGGTAGGACTGCAAATTGGTGCAACCATCCAGAAAGCAGTATAGAGATTCCTTGGAAAACTTTGAATGGAACTACCATTTGACCCAGCTCCTTGGTTTATACCCAAAGGACTTAAAATCAGCATACTACAGTGATGCAGCCACATCAATGTTTATAGCAGCTCAATTCATAATAGCTAAACGATGGAACCAACCTAGGTGCCATTTAACAGATGAATGGATAAAGAAAATGTGCTATATATACACAATGGAATATTACTCAGCTTTAAAAAGAATGAAATTATGGCATTTGCTGGTAAATGGATGGAGTTGGAGAATATCATGCTAAGCAAAATAAGCCAATCCCCCAAAACCAAAGGTTGAGTGTTTTCTCGGATATGCAGATACTAATTCACAATAAGGGGGTGGTGCTAGGGAAGACTAGAGTTACTTTGGATTAAGTAGAGGGGAGTGAAGGGAGGGGAGGAGTTTGGGGGTAGGGAGGATAGTGAATGAATCAGACATTATAAACTGTGAACATATATGACCACAGGACCCATGTGATTCTACATCATGTACAACCAGAGGAATGAGGAAGTATGCTCCACTTATGCATGATGGTCAAAATGCGTTCTACTGTCATTTATAACTAGTAAGAACAACAATTCCAAAAAGGGGCTGGGGATGTGACTCAGTGATTAAGCGCCCCTGGGGTCAATCCCCAGTACCAAAAAAAAAAAAAAAAAAAATGAACTCCAGTGATCTCTGTCAGGCCACACAACTGACAGAGGGAAGCACATCCATCACATTGTTCATTTCAGCACTTCTGTGGCACAAGTATGTGGACATGCAAGTCCAGCTCTAGTTTCAGTGTCCTATCCTACCACTTCCTGAGTTTTTTTTGACTGTACCATATGTTTATTTCTGTCAGTCAATCAATCAGTGAAACATGCAACAAAGTAAAAGTATTTATGGGTGTTCACTTTGTTCCAGTTTTGTGGGACCAGGAGCTACAGTGCTGGTTCTAACAACATCATCAACAATGAACATTCATTGGGTGGCTACCAGTTGTTTTCTGCTTTTCACATGCTATCTCATTTAATCCTTAAACAACCCAGTGGGGACTGTGCTACTATAATCTCCACTTTCCAGAAGAGGAGATGGACTCAGAGAAGACAAAGTAATTGCTGGAGCCACACAGCACAGCCAGTGCTTGGGCTCAAGTCATCTTAGGAAATGTTATCCTTGTGTCAAAAGATCTTTGGAAAGACATTAGTCTTCTAGGCAAGAAATGATCAGTGACTCTGGCGTGGGATAAATAAAATGGTCCTGTCTGCTGTGTTGTAGAAACAGGAAGAGAAGAGATTGTTCTAGAATGTAAGATTGGTTTTGAAATATGGGTAGAATTTAGATGTAATGAAAAGAAAGGAGAACTAATCCTAAATGGGTACAGTCTAAGCGAAGGCCTGCCGTCGCTGCACTGAAAGCTGCAGACTGCCAAATGGTTGCATGATAGGACCACCTGGCCCACTGCCTTGGGAGCAATTCCCCAATGGAGAAATCACATGTTTTCAATTGAGGTCAAGACCCATTGAAAGGTTTTATCAGTCCTCGACAGCTTTACCTTGGGGGTCCCTCTGTCCCCCATCATAAAAACAGAAACTGGAATAGAATCACATCTTCCAGCAAATAAAATTTTTGTATGACTGTACAGAACTATATTTTATAATATAGTTAGTTTAGTCTGATTTTCTGAGGTCCTAAATCAACAGATGCTATGTTCCAAAATGAGGTGTGAGGTGGAAGAACTAAAGAAGATTTCAGATGACTAGTGTATTGACACATAAATCCTTTTACCCTTGTCCAGGATAAGAAAAGAGTCAGGAATTTGGAGATTATAAGTCAGGAATTTGGAGTTTTTAGAGAGATTTGTGGGTGAGTCCCACCCACTCTGTTTCAGGGAGAATGCGGGGGCAGTTTCCCCTTCTACATAATAATCTAGAAAGAGAGGTTTAAGGAGACGACTTAGTGAGCTTAGTAATAGGTTTCTCCTGCAGTCTGAGTGACACAGTGGACATGGGTCCAATTGATGCTCCAGAAAGTTAGAGTGTGTGAGAAGAACTGTCTAGTTCCCCAAGAATGGAGCTGGAGAGTGTATGCTTTTGGGTGGCCAACACACTCAGAGCTCGTTTGGGGAAAGGAGACATAGGCTTTGAGAGAGAAAAGCTGAGTCAACTCGCAGTCAGTTTTCGTTCCCTCAGGAGAATCAGGAGAAGGCAGTCTGCAGCCCTCCAGTGACGGGTGGAGTGCCTCCAAGAACCTGTGTGCTCATCCTAACAGAGAAGGTTGGCTTTTCATGTAAGTCTCTGATGCCATCTTCTAATGACATGGATCTGACTGCCTCCTTTTTCCTCCTCTCCCCTTTGCTTTGCAACTATGGTTATTCAAATGGGAAAGAAAATTAATTGTGGTAAATGAGAAAAGAAAGACGAAGCTAACTGTGTGTCCTCTCCCAGCCCCAGAATATATTCAAAGGGAACCAAAATATAATTGCCCTAATGAATACATCTCAAAAATCACACCTGTTCCATTGAATGGTTTTATGTGTGAATTGAATTTAGTTGACACACAGTGACTATGTGTTGCCATGTAGTTGAATACTTAACTAATTTTGATTTTGCATTTTTTCATATTCTGGAGCCCATACCTTAAACATTTAAGAAAGAGCCTTAGAAAGTTCTTGTACCTGTCGGTATCTAAAGGTCAAAAGGACCTTGGGTTGCCAGAGTGGAAGATCTTGGGATTGGATTCTGAAGATGTAAGTTCAAGTTCTGGCTCTAATATTTAGACCTGTGACTCTGGGCCTCTCTGAGTGTCCTCTCTGAGCCTTGGTTTTCTCATCTGTGAAGTGATCTTTCATGTTCTGGTCGGTTCTACAATTAACATCTTGGGGATTTCATTGGTAACTCTTGCACCCTGACACATAGTTGAATGAGTATTTGTTCACTTAGTGACTAAAGCGGTGACAGCTGAAGCGTACCCTAAACCCTCCCAACTCTGCCCTTGTATCTCATGAGAACGCCAGGGCAGCAGGTGTTCCCTTGGCCTTCCCAGGGAGGTCATCAGGTGTGGCAGACAACCCTCCTACCTTGTTGAGGGTGTTAAGGGCTGCCTGGGCTGCCGTGAGTGCTGGCTCTGCTTTAGCTAGATCTTCCTCACAGTCCTTCTGCTTCTGCTTCACCTCTAGCATGATGAGGGCCACCTTCCGTTCCTCCTCATCTGCGATGGCTTTCTCTCTGCTCACTTTATCCGTCTCCACGCCTACCACCTGAATCAATTTGTCTGCATCATCATTCTTCTGCTTCAGCTCCACTTCCTGGGTGGCCAGCTTGGCTTTCAGATCGTCCACCTGCATCAGAGAAGCAAAAAGCTTAGCAGGAGTAAGGTGGGCATGGCCCTGAAGACCTATTTTGCAGCACAGAGAGGCAACTTCTAGGCAAAAGTGCAAAGCTATGTACTTAGGTGAAACCCAGTTCCCTGATCCAGGAAAGGAACTGAACTCTCTCTCCCCCATGGTGGAATATTCTAAACAACTCTGATACTTCTCTTTGATATCCAAATGCTTTAGGCTTCTTATTGACATTGGTATGTTTTTTAAAACTTCATGCACCAAACAAAATTTTGCACATAGAAGGTTCTTAATAAAGATCAGATATTTGATTAAAATTGGGCAATGTGGAATGTGCCTAGGATGTACAAAAATGGAATGTCTATGGTGTAGTCTGAGAGGTCAAATACACAGACAATGGCCAGACTGTACATAACAACAGAATTCTGACCCACAACCCGCAGCAATCTGCCCAGGGAAACCAGCCCCTTATCTATAATAACCACACCAGAAAGTCAGCCTGCTATGAGCTAGAGTTATAGGAAGTCAGGTTGCTGTCTCTAGTAACAATCCAGGAAGACTAACAATAACCCCTAGAGCAATCAGCCTCCAAAAGCCAGGACTTGATTAATAATGGACAATTTCCTTAATTTTTGTCCCTTATTCCTACAAGCAACCAATTAAAAACAAAACAAAACAAAACAAAACAAAAACCAACAAAACACCCAAAACCAAAAAATCAAACACATTCCCCTAACCAGTTATATAGGATGCCCACTTCTAGTGAGCCCACCTGCCTCTCCCTTAGCCTCCACTCTGGGCATACCAGAAGTCTTCCCCTTCCTCACCATCAAAACCAGGCAGAAAAGTAGAAGAGCTTGATGACATTTAGTCACAGAGCTAAATACCAGTGATGGTGGCAGACTCCCTTGCTGCAGCAAGCTCTCATTAAATAGCTTGGATACTTCTCATTGGCTGGTCACCATGTATTTCCACAATCCTTTTTAGAAATAGATGACCAGATTAAAATGTGACAGCAAGAACTCCAATGGTCCAGGCCACTTGATTCACCATCCAGCCTCTGAAGTCAAATGCCCTTTGGAGGCATAATGAAGTGGTGGGAACATCAGGGCTGGTAAACCATCTACTTGCCTCATGAGTTGGGAAGAAAGAGATGGTCTTCTCTTTACACTCACATCAGCAGTGTGGTGGTTTTTGTAATGTGCTTCCTGGAACAGCCTTGACTTTGCTTAGGAATGTGTTAGTCATGCAAACCCCCAAGTCCTACTCCAGACCTTCTGAGCTAGAAATTCTGGAGGTGAGGCCTGGAAGTCTATTTTACAGGCCCTCCTGTTGATTCCCATCTAGGTTTGACAATCACTGGTCTAATATAACAGCCTTTTCAGATGCAAAGGGAAGACACAGACCTGTTTATTTCTTGAAAGTAAAAAAGCTATTTGTATTTGCAATATGGCTTATAAACTTTACATTCCAGAATGACCTCTTGCCTTTATTTTCCTGAGGTCTTTTGCACGCAGCAACCAAAGATTACTTCAGAGCTCCTGGAACACGTCAAACAAATTCAAATGCTTTATGATGCAAAATACATGAGGGGGAAAATAAAACTGAGGCTTAGACGCCACTGATAATTCCCTTTTCATGGCTGTTCAAAAGAAAAGAAAAGGAAAGGGGAAAAAAAGAATGCTCTTTAATTTTGTGTATTCATGGAAACCGGAGACTTTGTGTTAACCTCAAATAGAGGCTTGCGCCCTAGAACTCCTCTTATATTCACATGTTGGAAGGTTAATCTGTTTCCATCTCCCGTTGTTCAGCTGCAGAGAGTTATTTCTACAAGGACAAAGATGCAATTGTAAATCAAAATGATTGAGTTGCATAATCACTCCAGTCAGCAAACACACCAGTAACTTTTTGTTCCTTTTTAAATCTTGGGAGATTTGAGAAAATTGAAACTTTTTTTTCAGTTATTGTTGCTTTGTTTTGTTGATTGCAGATATGGCTTGTGACCTCAGGCCCAAGGTAAATAATCCCCTGCACTGTGAATGGGAGCTTAATAGCACTTAAGCTGTGACATGGAGCGACATGAGGGTCCTGCCAGTCAGAATTAGGCCACTCCCTGTGAAAACCAGAGAAGGCAGAGCACAGATTCATTTTATGATTCTTTTTGCAGAACAGGGGATTGGAATAGATTACACTAAATCTTTCTCTTTTTTCTTTATTCAAGACACCTGAGTCACACTTTGGATCTCATGTTATTTAGACACCCCCAAACCTGGATGGGATGATTAAGAAGGACAGTGCTCTGATCAGAAAAGAGACCCTTTCCCTCAGTGCTGCTGGTCCCATGAATTGTGAGCATGTGTGGTAAATGGGGGAATGCTGGATGAGAAGGGCAACAACACAGGGGTGTAGGTGGCCTCTTCTTCAAGGACCAAGCACATGATGACAGAGATCAAGCTTCCCAGGGCCTTTCTCCAGAGCTCCAGACACCTTGGTGGTGATGCTGAGGAGAAATCTGAGGAGCTGAGAAAGGGGTTTTTCTCAGACACAACTGCATGTGTCTCCCCACGTTGCTCAGGTGGAAAATTCTGCTGATTCCTCTAGGTGTTTGGGGAGGGATGGAAAACGTCACCATTTGCCAGAGAAGAAGAGGAATCAAGATGATCAGCAGCAATGACTACTGCACTATGGATTGGCAGTCCAGAGAATTCTTCTACTTATTCTGTGTCTCTATAGTCAATCAGCATTTCCTGATAGGAATCTGGATTTCAAGGAAGTTTCTCTTAGGTACCTGTGTTTCCTTTCAATCTCTGCTATGTTTCTGTGTCTGATAAAAACTTTCTATCCCTACTCTGGCAACATAGTTTAATTTTCCTTTGGAAAACTCCACCTTCCCAAGACCTTATGATTTTGGAGGAGGCAGGGGGGACTGATTCCCATTGTCATTTGGTCCTAGGGTGGTCAATGAGAGTATCCAAGTCACAAAGATGGTCGACGATGGGCAATGATTCAAAGATGCTAATCAGAGCCAAGACTGCTCACCTGGGAACCTGGTTGAACATGCTGGGAAACAGGCAAAGCAGATGAAATATATGCCTGAGCTTGTCATGGGCCATAGGTCTTATCTGCCTGAAAATGAGTCTGAGAGAGAGGAGAGGAAGAGACCAGGGCCCAGGAATGGAAGAGCCATGAAGTACAGGATATCTTGCAAGAAACTATTTTCAGCTGTGTCCAAATGAAGCTCTATCTTTGACTTTTTAGTGATTTGAAACAATTCACCTGCTTTTATTTTGGTTTCATTGTTTAAACCAACTTAAGTAAATTTTGTTGCCATCAAGAGTCCTGATAACTATTTCATGTGATCTTAAGGTTTTCTCTTTCTTCTTGCTCTCTGCTCCTGTCCCTTCCCGTCTTCCTTTTCTTTCATTTTTGTACTTTTCTTCTTGCTAAATGAATTTTGAATTAGATTTTTTTTCACTTGCAACCAAAAAATTCCAGACAAATATATCATCATGAATTAATAAACCACTAACTTCAGGTAAGTTTGGTGGCATGAGGTTATTTAAAAACTGCAAGATAAGCTGAATTTAATATACATGAATCACAACACTATACCTTGTAAATATGTACAAATATCATGTGTCAATCAAAAAAATTAAATTTAAAAAAAAGCATCCGGATTGACAGACATGTGGATTAAATCCTATATGCAGGGAATTGGCAATAGCCTTTAGGCCTTTTGTGAACATTTCTTCAACCAACAGTCCCCTCTTCCTCACAAATATGCCTGAGTTATATATAGAAATGAGAATCACAGTGGTTTCTGCCTGTGACAGGGAGGGATGAAGGGCACCCAATTCAGGCTGAGGGCTCTGAATGTGCCAGGAAACAGACCACAGTTTGCACCAACCATGAAGACAGCAGTTAAAGCTGATGCAAAGACAGAAGATGATACCTAAGGACCCAGCAGGACCAGCCTCCCTTCATAAGAGCCAATGAGATCTGGTAGATCTCAGTTATTAGCTGCTTCCTGAAATCTCACACTATCACAGAGAAGAGAAGGTGGAAAAACCCTTCAAAGGAAAACACCTTGAGGTAGAGTTTGAACTCTGAACTGACTGCCCTACAAACACTAAGTTTTTAACCTGTTCCAATTATATCAGAAAATACTTGATGTTGGATAACTTATAAAGAGGTTTATTTGGCTCAAGATTCTGGTGGCTGGAGGATAGAAACAGCATGTCACCAATGTCCTGGTGATGATGGTGCCCTAGCTGCATCACAAGATGGCAGAAGAGTAGAATGGGAACTGGCTATGAGGAGAAGAGGCTAAATATATGCAGTGGCCTCACCTTATAGCAACTTACTCTTTCTGGAGCTAAGTAATGCCACAAGACTGTTCATCCTTTCCAGGGCTAGTGACCCATGGCCTAATTCCCTTGTATTAGCTCCCATCTCTCAAAGTTTCTATGACTTCAACATCAACCCATGAGCCCTTGGGAAACACCCAAACATACCTAAGCTACAGTCCCTGAAATGACTAATCATGTTGACATGCAAGGTTTCCCTCTTAAATAAACAAGATGATGCAGAACTAAGTCAAATTCAGTTATAGAAAACTGAAGCTACATTTATGATCAACTCTAAGTATGAATTATGAGGCTAAAGTTGATGAACTTTAGATTATCACAAATGGTTGATTTTTGTCACTCTTACCACAATCATTACTACTTTGGATAAAACTAATATTGCTAAATAAATTTGCATCCTGAGTCATTTAGCCTGCTCCCACCAGATTATAAGCATTGAAAACTGTCATTGTCAAGTATTAGGATTCTGATAACAATATAATTCAAGTGATCATCCTTATGCTATGATTATGATGGTACATGTCAATCTTTTTCTACCAAAGAAACAGTTGTTGATGAACAGTTTATACCAGAAACTCAAATTCCATTTTTAACTACAAGAATCATCATTATAACCATCAATAGGTATTTATGGAGTCTATACCATGTGCATGTTACTGCCCCAAGCCACTCGCTACCCCCACTCTGTACTTATAGATGATTTGAGGGCTGTTCATTTGCTCATATGTTTATCCAGCCATCACCCAATGACCTACCCATTTAGTTTTTAAATTATAGAACACCTACCATGTGCTGGTCTTGAGATAGAATATAAATGGATCCTGGCATTTTTCTTTGAAGAACTGATAACCACATTAGCATGATATATGCCAAAGAAACATATGCCAAGGAAGAGATGGCTTGGAGATTGGAGAGGGATTTGGGGGATGGATAGCAAACGGTTCAGGTCCTGGCAGGGATGAGGTGATAAGGCGAGGGCACATGGAAAGGAGTTTTGGGGGAACCACAAAAAGCCCAGATGAACTCCAGACCACAGTGTGGAGGAGGGAAAGACTGAAACAATACTCAAAGGAAGCACTGATCATGGGTGCTGCTGGGATATGATGAGACTGAGGAGAATGCTGTTCATCCATCCATTCATTCATTCTTCAACAAATGTTAAATGAATGCTCCCTCTGTGCAGGCACTCTTATGCACTTGGGATATTTCAGTGAACAAAACAGACAAGGATCCCTGTCATTATAAAACCTATAGCCAAAGGAAGGAGATAGATAACAATCGATAAATGTACCACATAAGTAAATGATAAAGTATGTTAGATGAGGTTGTGAGCTCTAGGAAAAAGAATACAGTAAGACAGGGCTGGGGATATAGCTCAGTTGGTAGAGTGCTTGCTTTACAAGCACAAGGCTGGGTTCGATCCCCAGCACCGCAAAACAAACAAACAAAACAAAACAAAACAAAACAAAACAGTAGGACAGACTAAGGGAAGGGGCTGTGTTTTACAGTGGGGTCATCAGAACAGGACTCATTGAGAAGGTGCCATTGGGCAAAGAACTGAGCCTTGGCAATGTTAAAGGGAAGATGTCCAGGGAGAGAGAAAAGGCCGGTGCAAAGGGCTAGTGTCTGAACAGAGAGCAAAGAGAAAGTCTGACTGTTGGCAGATGTCCCGGAGAGCAGTGGTAGGAGATGAGGGCTGAGAGTCACAGAGCAGAGCTGGAGAGGAGCCTGGAGCCACTTGGGGTGGGGAGAACAGGAGTTAGCACAAGGTTTTACTCAGGAGCTTGAGATGGTCTCATGTGTGTTTTAAATTGATCACTCTGCCCGCTCAACTTGACCAGAGACTGTAGAGGGACAAAAGTAGGAGGACATACGTGAGTTTGAAGGGTGTTGTGGCAATCCAGGTAAAAGATGTCAGTAGCTCAGACAGCAATGGGGTGGGTGAGGTGGATGTGGAGAGATTTGGGGCATACTTTCAAGTTAGAACCCAGAAGCTTTCAATGAGTTAGGTGTGAGTATAAGAGGCAAAGAGGAGTGAGAAGAGTCAAGGATGAACCCAAGGATTTGTCCTGCGTGGATGATGCTACGAGTCCTGGGCGAAGCAGGTTTGGAGTCAGGGTGAGACTGAAAGGTCAGCCTATTGAAAAAATCCTGTTTAGAAGTTTCCAACTGAAGACATTGAAATGGGGATACAGAAGATTAGGCATATTTCAGAGATATTTAGAAACACACAGCATGTTTTCCTTCTTTTTGAATTTTTGCTATGGGGGATTGAATTCAGTTTTACCACTGAGTCACATCCCCAACCCTTTTTATTTTTTTATTTTGAGACAGGGTCTCACTAGGATGCTTAAGGCCTCACTAAGTTGCTGAATCTGACAACTGGTTTTGAACTTGTGATCCTCCTGTGTCAGTCTCCCCAGCTGTTGGGATTACAGGTATGTGACACCATGCCTGGCTAGGACTTGTTAACTCTTAAATGTCTAAGTGACAGAGTCTAAGATAATCCCCAGGTTTCTGGCCTCGGTAACTGGGTAGGCAGAAGTATCATTCGTTAAAGTTGAAAATACAGAAGGAAAAGATGGATTTTTGTAGTTTTCGATACTGAACTTGATGCCAGGACATGGGAGGATAGAGATGGATTCACTTAACAGCATCACCAGTTTTCTCCTTATTAAATAGATGTTGCCTAAAACAGGAACACAGACATGTGTGCCTTCATCACTGTCTGCTGAAGGACCCAGCATCTCACAAAACAGAACACTGGGTCCTGCTCTGTGAGAGGGTCAGAGTGTCTCAGAGCACCTTTCCCATCCTTTACTCCCTGGCAACCATTCTTTACATGCACCAACCAGCAATTCCTAGAGGATAAGGTGGAGGGAAGTAGAGCAGGGAGGGGTTGGTAGGAATGCAGAATGTTCTAGGAGCATTGAAAGTCATGAAGGGAACAAAGGAAGAAGAGATAGGTGATGTTGAAACAATCTGACAGTACTGCATTCTAGAATTGTTTTCTATAAATTCAGAGATCGAGGGAAACAGAAGGTACTGATTGACAAGATGCTGCCTTTCTGTAGCAAAGGTACTGAAAGATACGGAAAATAACATCCCCGAGAAAAGGAAAATGACAGCCCCCAGGGAAAAAAGGAAGACAGTGTGATCCTGGAGGGGAGGAGGGAAGGCAAACAATGGGCCCTGGGGCTCTGGGCTTTCATCCTTTCCCAGTAACACAGAGAACTGGAGGGGAAGGCAAGTGAATGGGCTCTGAGTTCTGGATTTTTATCCCAGTAACAATGAGTTTCAAGCTTTTACAACTGTTTCCCTGAGTTAGAATGAGTTTTGCACTTTTACAGCTGAGTTAGATTTTTAACCTGCACAACCAGTTTCCTGACTGCCCAGCAGGTGATTAAGTCACATTAAAACATTCTGCTATGATTAACTCTCATTAAGATCTACAAAAAGCAGACCCCTCTTGTAACCATTGCCATTTTCTCCCCTGAAAATGTACCATGTGCCATTCCACTGCTGCTTAATAAAGACAGTTTGCTTATCTGAGGTCTGCTCCCCTTTTCGATTATTTTTGCTTATAGGTACAATCAGGTAAACTGCTGTTTTGGTCATGACACAAATGGAAAGGCAGTAGTGTCATAAGATAATTTGTATATGCCACTTGCTGTTGAGCATTCAATTTGAAATGCTCTTACCTTGCCTGAAGGTAAATAAAGAAAAAAAAAGTACAACAATACAGAACAGAGAAAGAAGGCAATGGCATCTGGAAGATGAAAAACAATACGACTTGGAAAATGGTGCATTATCAGACCTAGAAAACAATATGGTGGAAACTCTTTGGCATCATCAGTAGAATGGGTTCTGTGAAAGAGCTGCAAGAAAGCAGAAATAAAAAAGCAATAGGGTACGGTATAATGAGATGAGATGTGGAAGGGCTGTTAGGAAATTAAAAATGCAATGGCATAATTAAAGTCTTCATTGCAAAGTGCAAGAAGCAGAAGCAGCATTACATACCACTAAGTCAGTATTGCTGAGGATAAATTTTAAAAGCTGCCCTAGAATGCAAAGAAAAAGACCCAATGGATGTAAACAATGAGTGAGAACGTAATAGAGGCACAGAGAACTCATTCAGCAAACCATTGCTCCTAGAGGAGAGGCCAGAACAGATGAACAAAGTTAGATAACAGAAGAGGGCTTTCCTCAGTCCAAGAAAGACTGTGGTGGATCACAAGGGCTCACTTCACCCTGCCAGAGGAACTCAGATCTTCTAGATACGTTTATATTTCTGAATCAAGAAACTAAAGTGGATGGAAATCAGTATGGAGGCTCCTCAGAAGGCTAGGCATGATACCCTCATATGACCCAGCTGTGCCACCCTTCTGTATGTACCCTGAAGAATTAAAGTCATCATACTATAGAGACACATGCATAACCCATGTTTGCAGCAGCACAATTCACAATAGTGCAACTGTGGAACCAGCCTAGGTGTCCATCAATGGATGAATGGATAAAGAAAATGTGGCATATATACACAATGGAGTTTTATTCAACCGTAAAGAGAAATGAAATTATGTCATTTGCAGAGAATTGGATGGAACCAGAGACCATTATGTTAAACAAAATAAGCCAAACTCAGAAAGTCAAGTATTGCATACTTTTTCTCCTATATGGGAGCTAGAGAGGAAAAAGGAAAGAAATTTGGGATGGATCTCTTAAAAATCACAGGTAAATTAGTAGAGGAAAAGGACCTAGGGTGGGGGTTGGAAGTGCTGGGGAGTGATATTGGACACATTGTACTGTTCTACTGTGTATTGTGTGCATGTACAAGTATGTAACAACAAATACCATCAACATGTATAACTATAATGCCCCAATGAAAATGTGTGGGGAGGAGAAACTTAAGTGGGGAGGAGGGGCGAGTCAAAACAGTGATTCCAAAGGCAAAGTTCTTAGAGATCAACGAGAACAATGATACACCATATCAAAATCTCTGGGATCCTATGAAAGCAGTGCTAAGAGGAAAATTCATTGCATGGAGTGCATTCAATAAAAGAATGAAAAGTGAACAAATAAATGACCTCACATTACAGCTCAAAGCCCTAGAAAAAAAAGAACAGATCATCACCAAAAGTAGCAGAAGACAGGAAATAATCAAAATCAGAGCTGAAATCAATGAAACTGAAACAAAAGAAGCAATTCAAAAAATTGACAAAACAAAAAGTTGGTTCTTTGAAAAAATAAACAAAATTGATAAACCCTTAGCCACACTAAAGAAGAGAAGGAGAGAGAAAACTCAAATTACTAAAATTTGTGAGAAAGGAAATATCACAACAGACACTAATGAAATACAAAGCATAATTAGAAGTTATTTTGAAAATTTATACTCCAACAAAATAGAAAATCTCAAAGACATCAATAGATTCCTAGAGGCATATGAATCACCCAAACTGAATCTGGAGGACATACATAACTTAAATAGATCAATTTCAAGCAATGAAATAGAAGAAGTCATCAAAAGCCTACCAACAAAGAAAAGTCCAGGAACAGATGGATTCACAGCTGAGTTCTACAAGACCTTCAAAGAAGAGCTCATTCCAATACTCCTCAAAGTATTCCATGAAATAGAGGAGGAGGGAACCCTTCCAAACTCATTCTATGAAGCTAATATCACCCTGATACCAAAATCTGACAAAGACACATAGAGGAAAGAAAATTTCAGACCCATATCCCTAATGAACATAGATGCAAAACTTCTTAACAAAATTTTAGCAAATTACATACAAAAGCATATTGAAAAGATAGTGCACCATGACCAAGTGGGGTTCATCCCAGGGATGCAAGGTTGGTTCAACATCAGGCAACCAATAAATGTAATTCACCACATCAACAGACTTAAAGTCAAGAACCACAAGATTATTTCAATACATGCAGAAAAAGCATTTGATAAAATACAGCACACTTTCATGCTCAAAACACTAGAAAAAATAGGGATAGTAGGAACGTTCCTTAACATTTTAAACGCTATCTATACTAAGCCCACAGCTAACATCATTCTAAATGGAGAAAAATTGAAAGCATTCTCCCTGGAAACTGGAACAAGGCAGGGATGCCCTCTTTAACCACTTCTATTCAACATCGTCCTTGAAACTCTAGCCAGAGCAATTAGACAGACCAAAGAAATTAAAGGGATACGAATAGGAGAAGAAGAGTTCAAACTATTCCTATTTGCTGATGACATGATTCTCTATTTAGAGGAGCCTAAAAATTCCACCAGAAAACTTCTGGAACTCATAAATGAATTCAGTAAAGTAGCAGGATATAAAATTAATGCTCATAAGTCTAATGCATTTTTATTCGTAAGTGATGAATCTTCTGAGAGAGAAATTAGGAAAACTACCCCATTCACAATAGCCTCAAAAAAAAAAATACTTGGGAATCAATCTAACAAAAGAGGTGAAAGACCTCTACAATGAAAACTACAGAACACTAAAGAAAGAAATTAAAGAGAATCTGAGAAGATGGAAAGATCTCCCAAGTTCTTGGACAGGCAAAATTAATATTGTCAAAATGGCCATACTACCAAAAGTGCTATACAAATTCAATGCAATTCCAATTAACATCCCAATGATGGACTTCATAAAAATAGAGCAAGCAATCATGAAATTCATTTGGAGGAATAAGAGACCCAGAATTTCTAAAGCAATCCTCAGCAAGAAGAGCGAAGCAGGGGGTATCACAATACCAGACCTTCAACTATATTACAGAGCAATAGTAACAAAAACAGCATGGTATTGGCACCAAAATAGACAGGTAGATCAATGGTACAAAATAGAGGATACAGAGACAAACCCACATAAATACAGGTATCTCATACTTGACAAAGAAGCCAAAAATATACAATGGAGAAAAGACAGCCTCTTCAACAAATGGTGCTGGGAAAACTGGAAATCCATATGCAGCAAAATGAAACTAAACCCATATCTCTCACCCTGTACAAAACTTGACTCAAAATGGATCAAGGACCTAGGAATTAGACCAGAGACTCTGCACCTAATAGAAGAGAAAATAGGTCCAAATCTTCATCATGTTGGCCTAGGACCAGATTTCCTTAATATGACTCCCAAGGCAGAAGAAATAAAAGCAGGAATCAATGATTGTGATAGAATCAAACTAAAAAGCTTTTTCTCAGCAAAGGAAATAATCAGCAATGTGAAGAGAGAGCCTTCAGAGTGGGAGAAAATCTTTGCCACACACACTTCAGATAGAGCACTAATCTCCAGAATCTACAAAGTACTCAAAAATCTTTACACCAAGAATACTAATAACCCAATCAATAAATGGGCCAAGGAAATGAACAGACACTTTACAGAGGAAGATCTATAAGCAATCAACAGATATATGAAAAAATGTTCAATATCCCTAGTAATAAGAGAAATACAAATCAAAACCACTTTAAAATTTCATCTCACTCCGATTAGAATGTCTTTTATTAAGAATACAGGCAACAACAGGTGTTGGCGAGGATGTGGGGAAAAGGGTACACTCATACATTGCTGGTGGGATTGCAAGTTGGTGCAGTCACTCTGGAAAGCAGTGTGGAGATTCCTTAGAAAATTTGGAATGGATCCACCATTTGACTCAGCTATCCCACTCCTTGGCCTATGCCCAAAGGACTTAAAATCAGATTACTACAGTGATGCAGCCACATCAATGTTCATAGCTGCTCAATTCCCAATAGCTAGATTGTGGAACCAACCTAGATGCCCTTCAGTAGATGAATGGATAAAGAAACTGTGGTATATATACACAATGGAATATTACTCAGCCATAAAGAAGAATAAAATGATGGCATTTGTAGGTAAATGGATGATGTTGGAGACTGTCATGCTAAGTGAGATTAGCCAATCCCCCAAATCCAAAGGCTGAATGATCTCTCCGATAAGTGAATGATGATGCATAATGCAGGGTGGAAGGGAAGCAAGAATGGAGGAAGGATAGATTGCACAGAAGGAAGGGAGGGGTGGGGTCGGGTGGGGGGTTAAGAATAATAACAGAATGTGTGACAGACATCATTGCCCTGTGTACATGTATGATTACACAGATGGTGTGACTCTACTTCGTGTACAACCAGAGAAACAACAGCTGCACTCCATTTGTGTTCAATGAATCAAAATAAATAAATTAAAAATATATTTTTTTAGTTGTTGATGGACATTTAATTAATTAATTAATTATTTTATTTATATGTAGTGCTGAGAATTGAACTTAGTACCTCACACATGCTAGGCAAGTGGTCTACCACTAAGCCGCAACCCCAGCCCCCAAAGGCAAAATTCTGAGACACAAAAAAAGGCTTAGATATTCACGGGAACATGCGACATCCAAGAATTAAGTTGATCACAATTTCATTGCCTTAATGAGGGGCAGCTCTGCTGCTGGTAAACAGAGAAGAAAAGGGGCCATCAAGAGAGCAGCCATCCTAGAAGGGTGGGATCAGGGCATCGCCAGCGCTGGAGTGGTTCTTATTCTCAAGGGCAAAAGAGCAGATTGAAATAGACCTGCTCCATTTTCAAGAATTAAGTAGAAAAATTTAATGAGGGCAGGATGACAGAGGCCTTCCTCTGGTGGCTAACAACTTAGAAACATTAGACGAAATGCTTGAAATGAGGTAGAGGAAGCATGTTCCAATGGCTTTTTGACAGATAATACAGTAAGAACAGAATCAAAACTGTTCCAGCCCTGAAACTGCTTTGTCACCATTCATTTCCTTTCATTTTGAGGATGGAAGGTGCTGTGGTATGCATATGGATTTTCTCCCAAAGCTTCATGTGCTGGAAGTCATGTCCCTAGTGTGGTGATGGGACCATTAAGAGGTGGGGCCTAGTGGAAGGCAATGAGGTGACAGGGACTCCACACTTACGAATGGGTTAATGCCATCGCTCAGGGTCTGATTTTATGGGACTGGATTAGTTCACATGAGAATCAGTTGTCATAAGGGAGCCTGGCATCACTCCTGAGCTCCTTTTCTGTAGGCACCACACACCTCTTCTATATGTGCTCCTGCCATCCACCATAACGCTTTCACTAGAGCTGAGCAGATTCTGGTGCCATGAACTTGAATATTCAGAATTGTTAGTCAAATAAATCTCTTTTCTTTATAAAATACACTACCTCAGGTATTTTTTTATAGCAACACAAAACAGACTAAGGTGGGAGGCAAGTAAATTGGAGAGAAAAGGAAAGGGGAGGAAAAGGAGAAGATTGTAAAGAGGAAGAGAGAAGAGGAGGCTCAGGGGATGCCAGCACCAGAGGGAGCAAACCTGACCTGAGAGTAAGGACATATATCTCTGTTGGGGGAGGTCAGCCTTAATTTTGGTACTGTTTCTGCTGGAGACCCCTGGAAAACCATAAATAATTTTCAGATCTTGATTGCAATCCCTCCAATGTACTGGTTTGGGGCCATTTCTATTCCTGCAGTGAGGAGAGAGGGGCATTGCTCACCTGGGCAGAGGTGCCATGAAGCTTCAGCAGCCCATTCTCAAGCCGCTCCATTTTGGACTTTAGCTCTTTTCCATTCCTGCACAACAAGCTCTGGTAGAGTCTGATGAACTCCAGGAAGGATTTGGGAGTTGTGTAGTTATAGCGCTGCTCATTGCTCAGATAAGACTTGGATGTTTGGTTGACGCTTGTGTGGACAAAGGCCATGAACTTGCTAATTGACTGCTTTACTGAGGGCTAAAATGAAGAGCAGAAATGATGAGATCATTTTGCTGTGAAGATAGAAGGTGACAGCCCACCCCAGTTGTTCCTTCACCACATGGAAAATGGTGTTCCAACAGTTCTATCTAAGCCTGAACTTTAACACTGACCTCTGGATGTGAAATTCCTTGTGCCCTGAGGTGAGGAGGACATTAAGGAGTGTCTCCTTTCCCTTCTCACCTCAATGCTGTCCATGTTCTGCAAGAAGCGGAGGCTGACAGACTCCAGTGCTTGCTGAGGCCAATCATGGAACCAGTCGATGGCTGTGCAGTTCACAATGGCTGGGAACTTCCTGCTGCGGACCCTCAGCTTGTTCCCCACAGGGGAGAAACAGAGAGTCACCTGAGACATCAGAGGGATGGAGAGAACAAAGAAGGTAGCTGAGAAATACAAAGAAGCAGACATGGCAGATCGGCAGTTATCAAGAATACAAGCGATGATAAAAGTTGGAGAAAAAGGAACACTTTAATACTGTTGGTGGAATTGTAAATTAGTACAACCACTATGGAAATCAGTATTGAGGCTCCTTAAAAGACTAGGCATGGAACCACCATATGACCCAGCCATACCACTCCTTGGTATTTACCCTAAAGAATTAAATCATTTACTATGTGACACATGCACAGCCATGTTTATAGCAGCACAATTCACAACAGTGAAACTGTGGAACCACCTTAGGTGTCTGTCAATGGATGAATGGATAAAGAAAATTTGTATATACACAATGGAGGTTTTTTAGCCATAAAGAAAAATGAAATTATGGCATTTTCAGAAAAATGAATGGAACTAGAGACCATTATATTAAGCAAAATAAGTAAAACTCAGAAGGTCAAGGGTCATATGTTTCCTCTCATATATGGAAGCTAGAGAGGAAAAGAAAAAGGAAGGTGTGGGTGGATCTCCTAAAAATCAAAGGGAGATCATAGACCTAAGGGACCACATGGTAGGAAGAAAAGAGGGAGGGGGAAAATGCTGGGGAATGATATTGGTTAAATTATATTGTTATATTGTGTGTGTGTACGAATATGTAACAACAAATCACATCAATCTGTACAACTCTAATGCATCAATTTAAAAAATGAGGGGGGAAAAAAAGCAGCAGACAAGGCTTCGGGTTCTTGATCTTCCAGAGAATTGCAAAGCACATCCAGCAGAGACCAGATCCATACGTGCTAGCCAGCTTTCCTAGCAAGAGATCAAGAAATGCTGGAACTGCATTACGCAAGAGAGGGCACTGCCCATAAAGTAGATGAGAAAGGCACCTTTGCAGTGGAGCTCAGGCTGAGAAGGGCACTGCTCCCTCGCCTCCACCCCCAAGAAAATCGAGGAGAGCTATGTCCAAAATATCAGTAGACTCCCATGAACCATCTCTGGTCCCTGTCTACCCCAGTGGGTAAATTTTTCTTTACCTTCAGTTGTCGTCGGACCCGATCTATGAAGAACTTCCAGCAGTTTTCCCTGTTGTCAACCAGACCTTGGCTTCTAACTTCATTCCTCACATTGCTTATGATGTTCTCAACTTCATCATCTGAGTAGAGATCTGGGATCTCTCCTGGGAAAAAACAGAGCCCAGATGGGCAGCTTTGGCAGCTTGCTAAATGATGCAATCAGACATGGGAGGGTATCTTGCCTTTGGAGCACAGATCTCTTGGTGTTTACACCAGGTTCCACCTCTCTGCTGGTGAGCTGGAGAGATACCTAATGCCCCAGACCTAGAATCGGGGAGTGCACACAGCAATGGATGGGGCAGGGTGCAGGGCACTGGCATTGGTGTAGGGCATTATTCTGGCCCTGGCAGTTGGTAGCACTTCAATGATCTTTCCTTTTTTCATACAAAACACTTACTTAATGACTACTGTATTGTTTGCCCTTCTGGAAATTGTGTCCTTACAGAGCTTAATATTTAGCAGGAGGTATAAAACTTATTTGGCTTGAAGATAGTGGGTAAAAAGTCATAAGAAACATATAGTGTAAATTCATATATTTCAGAAGAGTGAACTATCCCTTTCTATAAGACAGGAAGTGGAGAAAACAGTAGTAGTTTCATGGAATTTGTTATACAATAACTATGATACCTAAAATCCATGGGGAAAAGATGAACTACTTAATAATTAAATATATAGTATAGAAAACAAACCTAAAAAACCATGGTTGAGTTCTTATCTTACATTGTCTGCTAGGGTAAATTTCAAATGGATCAGTGATTTAATTATTAGAGGAAAAAAACCTTTAAAAAACAAGGAAATACACTCATAACCTCTGAGCAGGAAAGGACTTTCTAACTATAACTAAGCAAATCTACTTTGACAGAAAGATAAATTTGATGCATAAAATTTGATAAATTTGGCAACATAAAATTTTTTTAAATTCATGGTTGAGAGTTGGGGTCATAGCTCAGTGGTTGAGCACTCACTTAGCACATGTGAACACTGAGTTGGATCCTCAGCACCACATTAAAAAAATAAATAAAATAAAGTTATTGACTTCATCTACAACTAAAAAGTATAAACAAAAAATCATGGTTGAAATACTATAGAAAAAGTAACAACAATTACAAAACCCAATGAAAAATTTAAGAAAATATGTTAACTTGAATTATTGTAAAATTGTTAATCTCTTTAATATATAAATTCTCCACAAATAAAAGAACAGAAAATCAATAGAAAGATAGAATGAATGTCATGCAAAGGGAGTTTACAGTAAAGGAAATAAAATGTCTCTTGGACACATGAATAGAGGTTTAACCTTACTTGTAACAACAGAAACAACATACAAACTGCTTAGTTACTTTTAAGCTTGTACAAGTTAGGATGGCAAACATGAACTGACACTCGGCCTCACTCATAATAATAGATATATACATTAAAATAACCCTAATTATTATTTTTTACCAGATTGGCAAAATTCCGAAAGTTAAATAAAACACTGTGTTAATGAGGCAGTATATGAGAATAAAATTATATGCTCAATCTCACTAATAAATAAAAACTTAAGAAATCCTAACTCTTATATAAAAATCAATATATGGTAACTAAGTACAGTTTATCCTGGAAATGTGAATTTAGCAAAATACTAGAGTATTCTATGAAAACAGCTCACTGTTAATAGATTTAGGAAGTAAAACAGTATGACCACTGAATTAGATGCATAAAATTTCTAAATCATTGTTGGAAAACTAGCAATAAACAGATTTCTCTTAATCTGATAATAGATATGAACTAAAACCCAAAGCAAACATTCTAGTTGTAAAATATTTAATATTCCCTTTTAAATTAAGAATAAGACAAACACAACTGCTATCTTGTTTTCTGTTTAATATTATACAGGAGGTCCTAAACTGCAAAACGTTGAGAAAAAGAAATAAAATGTGTAAGGATAGTTAAGAAAGTAATAAAACTATTATTGTTTGAAATCTAATTTTATACATAGAAAACCTAAGAGAATATTCACATAAATAATCAGAACTCATAAGAATGTTCAACAACAAGCTTACTAGATACAAAATCAATATTGGAAATTAAATTGCATTTCTGTTCTCTAGAAAAATAGGGCAATTTAGAAGTTATCATTTAGAACACCAACAAACATTATACACAGCTAAGTAATAAATATATAAAATGATGTGTAAAAACCAACATACTACTGAATGGAATAAATGAAACCTTTAATAAGTGGAGAGAAATACTGTGTTTCTGAGGGATGATGTGGTAGTACTAATATTACAAAGATGCAATTCCAATAAAAAATCAAATGGATTTATACTTTGATCTTGATAAGCATATTCTAAAAAGTAAATGATAGAGTAAAGGGTAGGGGGAGAGTACCAGGGGAGTAAAAGGGGAAATACTAGGGAAGGATATTGACCAAATTACATTGTTATATCATGTGCATGCAACAATAAATCCCACCTTTATGAAACAATGAATGTAAAAATGTAACATGAAACATGTAACAATGCAATATGTAACAATGAGTCCCACGACTATAAAGAGTATAATACACCAACAAAATATGGAAAAAGATACTAAAAAATAAAAAGTAATAAATCTTGATTTAAAAATGCTACTCTTTTGGAATAACCAGAAGGAGGGATTTACCATGCCAGAAATCAAGTTTCTTTATAAAGCTATGTTTGTTAAAACAATGTGAAGTTAGTGCTGGGCTAAATGAACACAACGAAAGTGAACCACCTAGAAACAGACACAGAAACAAACAGGACATTGATGTTAAAAATCAACATGCAAAGGTACAGAGAACAAATAAGTGATGCTAAGATAATTACTCAATATTAGTATAATAAAAGGAATTAGATAATTCTATGAAAATAAATTCAAGGTGGGTTAAAGTACAAATGTGAAAAGTAAAACAGTAATAATTAAAAAATTTAAAAAGGCAATTATTTGTATGGCATTGGATTAGGATAAAATTTCTGAAGTAGAGCATGAAGAGCACAAAGCATTAAAAATACTGTTAACTTTTATAACATCAAAATTAAACTGGCGTGATAAAAGTCAGACACTGACTTCAAAAAGATATTAACAACCCATATTATAGGGAAAGGGTAAGTATCCAAAGCATATACAGAACTCCTGTTGAGACAGGAAGATAGATCTCCCATAGGCAGCCAGGATAAGGGCCCTGGGAAGGATAAGGGGGGCGGGGGTGCATCATGCCAACCTGAAAGGAGACATCAGGTCTGGAGGACATCCTGTGACTCGCTACACCCCATCAGCTTTAACCACAATGACTTCTGAGTTAGAATTCCTAATTCTGTTTCTCATGGCTTCAACCACAGCAGCCCTTCCTTAGTGACCTTTGCCCCTACCCCTAGCATTTCCAGAACAAGTCCTTAAATAGGTATCAAGGCTATCTGGATCTGGTATCGTGTAGAAGCTTCCCATGAAATTCTTCACAACCATGGGTTTCTTTCTTCTGTAACCACCATAGAAAAGTCAGCATTGTGGAAATGTTAGAGATGGAAGGAGTCCTTGAGGTCTCCCTACCCACTCTACTTCCTTGTGGACTTGGATGAGATCCACAAAGTGAAAGATTTGGCAAATGGTCTCCAACTAATCAGAGTGCCTGAAATTATGATGCTGTCAGTCACAATAGCTGCTGTACTTCCTCAGCCTACCACATCCGTACGAAACTTATTTTGTCCACAGTAACCCAGAAAGCAGTCTAAGAACAATTTTATACCAATTAGTCATAAACCAAAAAGAAAAAAAAAAAAAGAAGAAGAAAGAAAAAGAAAGAGAGAAAAATTATTGTGAAAGCAGCCATTTACTTTCTTCCTTTAACTGGACAAAAGTGATTTAATTTCAATTCTTTAAGATTTCTAAATAGCATGCCTATTAACACCCTGTGTTAGATAACTCATCAAAATCAAGATCTTAAGAATGGAATCACTTATTTCAGCCTCTTTTGATAAAAATAGGGACCAGAGGAAAATCAGAAAAATGAAATGATATTTAGCATTATTAGGAGGTCAAGAGTTCAGGTCAGTGTTTTAAAAAGTCATATTCAAATGGAGTTGGGATGAGCACTCCTTGGGTTTGCCTGTAATGATCTGGGTTTCTTTTCCCTCAGCTGCTCTGATGACCTGCAATTCCTTGTCTGTTAATCCATTAGGGCCCTCCAGTGAGGACTTAGATTCCCTTTGGTCTTAAGGCATCTGTAACAGTATAGCCCATACTTTTCAACTTCCTTTCATTTGAAAGATGTAGGATTTATGAGCTTTTGGTGTTTTGTCTGTAAGATGCAGGATACTGAGGGGACAAACGATGACTGGTGGGCTAACTCTGGCTCTCTACCTCCTTTTTGTATGATCTGTAAGCCAAGAATGGTTTTGACAATTTTTGATAATTGAACATATTTAATGGTACATGAATATTATGTGAATTCACATTTTATTGTTCACAAATAATTTTATTGGGTGCAGCTGCACTCTTTCACTTAGGTATTGTCTGTGGTTACTTTTGCACCACAATGTCAGAGTCCAGGAGGTGTGATACAAACTCCACGCTTTTCAAAGTCTCAAATATTTACTTCCTGACCCTTTGTAGGAAGCATCTGCTGACAACCATTTCTGGGCTACCCTGAATGCCAAGGTGCTGAAAGCACCTAGGCTATGTAGAGACTTTCCAGGCTCATAGGATGGTGGTGTTTGTCACAGGAGCCCAAAAACCTGTAATAAGAAGAGTGCTGCATGGAGTATCTAGGGATAAATGCCTCTGGATTACTAACAAAGTTTGCATTTTCAGATGTGTTCCTCCAGTTTCTCCTGACAATATTCCTGTCATTTATTCTGTGTATACCACAACATCATGTTGAAAGCAGGAAAATGAACTGCCAGTGGGTCTTGTGATGTGAACAGAGGCAGAGGCTATAGAGACATGTGAAAACTTCCCTCCTGAGACCTAAGATCGGGAAACACTATTTTTGCCTCCAAGTGCTTGCAGACTTTCTGTGGTCATTAAAACAGTCTAATGTTTTGCAAATCAGACGAATTCTTATCTTCTCTGTGTTGGTTTCAGACTCCTCAGAGGCCACAGCTTCTTTTTTGGGAAAAGACCCTGATAGTTTCATAAAGTTCTGTTAATTGAAGCTTGGAAATAAAAAAGAGTAAAACTAAGTTAAATTCTCTATGACC
This sequence comes from Glaucomys volans, assembly GCA_020662805.1. Classification (NCBI taxonomy): domain Eukaryota; kingdom Metazoa; phylum Chordata; class Mammalia; order Rodentia; family Sciuridae; genus Glaucomys; species Glaucomys volans. The sequence continues at coordinate 1,068,874 of JAJEJO010049485.1, forward strand.
CAGTCTCACATTTGCTTATGAGTTTCGACTCCACCTCGATCTGATGGTTTTCAAAAATATTTCCTGAGTCTTAAGGGAGAAAATAGAAACAAGTTTGATAATTATTTCAGTACATCTATTCCCCTCTACCCACGGCAGGAAGACTTCTGAAAGCACATTGTCCCTTGGCAGTATGTAATATGTAAAATGTTGAGTAACTGAAAGTATGAATGGAGAAAAAAATACAGTCTCTGCAGATTGCTAGTTTTACCACCTTTATTTTACTTCCTAAAGTGAATGATAAGCATATAATCATTCTGGTTTTGTATCTCTGAATTATTTAAGAAAATAAAATTAACCAACACAATATAGTCTTTGCCTTTCATGAATTTATAATCTTGTTTCAATATAAGGGTGGTATGTGCAGACATCAACTGCTTTAGGACCACAGAGGGGACTACACCTAGGGGTCAGTAGAGAGATAACACTTAAGACACATCTTCAAATATGGGTAACAGTCAATCCAGACCAAGAAAGAGAAGGAAGAGAAGGAAATGAGGTTCAAAGTGAGTATCATGAATAAGGATGTCAGGAAATAGCATAATGTGCTACTTTAAAGAGTCAGAAATTTCTAAATCCTAATGGGAAAGTGAGGCCAAAAAAGAGAGAAGGGGGCAACTCAAAGGCATTTATGTTTTCCTTACACAAAAGGGGCTCAGATTTTGTCCTGCATTCAATTAGGACTTCCTAAAGGAATCACACTTTTGAAAGGCCCTGTCTAAAGTACAATACCAGGGGTTCTCCTGGGAAGGAGGGAGACAAGTCAAGAAGTGTCTGCACTTGTTGAATCAAAAGATGACAAGATCAGAGGCACTCTTATATGGATTCAGAAATGTTTAGGGAGAAAAACTGGTGACCATTGTTTAAATCTGGGAGATGGTAAGAGAAAAGTTAGCAATGTAAAGAAATCCACAGGGACACAAAGTCTGGAATAACTTGTATAGGACTTTAGTACCACAACAATGAAACAAAACGCTGATTACTTAAGCATCTGTTTGCATTACCCTTTTGGGATTTCTGTTTTTGCATCTGCAGAACTGATTAAATGCTAGTTCAAAGTTCCATAGTTTTTGATCAGATCCAATGAGTTCACAAAAAACATTCAAGAGGTTCAATGCATGCTTTCTGGCTGCCCTTTTGCTCCAAGCTTTGTGTTTTTTCTTTGTTTCAGATAAATTGGGTCAGAAGTCAGCTTATATAACAGCATAGATGGCTCCTCAGGAAGACCAGTTCCAGTTGCTCATAGGAGGAGAACCCTCCAATGCCAAGTCCATTACAAATCTTCCCAGACTCTGCATCTTCATGTGATGTGTGTAGAACATTAATGTGCCAACCTAAAAGATGAGGTGATCTTTTCATGTTCTATATACCAAGAGAATTGGTATTGGTCCAAATATTAAAAGAACGGTCTGGTTCAGAGGTGAAGACTATGAACTGTGCCTATGACATTAGAAGAGAAGGGACCCATTTGACCATAAACTCTTCCCTAGACCATACAGAAGCTACCTGTTTCTCAGAGGAGCATGGTACCTAGAGACTGGAGCACAGGAGCTTAACAAGTGATTGTTGAATAGATGAAAAAATGGAAAGTAATCTAGTCGGAGCAAAGGAAAGAGATTTTGGAGGGAAGTAATTAAGACTTTTGAAAAGTGAAAGGAAATTGCAAACATAAAATCCCAAAGTAAAATGAAGTATGAAATCTATGAGAGTTAGGATAGGGAGAGACATCACACCTGGGGCAGACTATATCTTCTTAGCTGGTTAGTATTAATTGGGCAGGGGTACTGCAGTTAATGGGCTTTCTGGAAGGCTGGAAAACTAGAGGCAGAGATGCTGACCTGGAAGTCCAGGGGATGATTCTCTTTTCTTCCTCTAACATAGAATGGGGACTTGATAAATTTGGGTCAAGGACCAAGAGAACAACTTTTGTAAGAATTCCTTAAATATATGAGTTTGATGGTCAGTGTATATTCTTCAGAATCTATCATAACAGGCTAATAAGGACATAGCAAGAATTAAACTTTTCAGATCCAGCAAGGGTCTACAGTTCATGCCCTGTGTCACCAGCATCTACATGATCCACATTTAAGATGGTGGCATCTGAGGGGCATGACTCAGGGATAAATGGCATCCGCCTATAACCTGGGTGGCCACCTAGCTTGTAAGAGGTGCATCATTGACATCTACTAACCACTTTTATAGCCAACCTGACAGGACTTATAGATAACTATGGAGTGATGAATTATGGACAAGGGAGCCCAAAGTATTGTTTCCTAGTCTTTATTGTGCTTTTCAAGGATGGAGTAACTGTATGACCCAATAACACTGAAAAATTAGGGAGATGGGGAGATTTTGAGAAATCTGTACAGCCTTGGTTGGCCTGGGCAGTCAGTTACTTTCTTGCCAGAAATTACTTATTTGATAGGGAAAATTAGAACTAAGAGATACTCTAATCCTCCCTGTTGAAGTGGTCAAGTTAAACAAGACTGTAATCTCAGCAGTTTAGGAGGCTGAGGCAGGAAGACTGAAAGTTTAAAGCCAGCCTCAGTAACTTAATAAGGTCCTAAGCAACTTAGTGAGACCCTGTCTCAAAGTAAAAGAAAATAAAAAGAGCCATCAATGTTTCTCAGTGGTTAAGTGACCCTGGGTTCAATACCCCACACCAGAAAAAGGGGGAAAAAAAGATTAGGAGAAAACAGCATCAATCTTAACTATATCTCCACCTTAACATGTGTATGCAAACCTTGCTGCTTTTTGACATAGAAGCCTTACAAGGAAACTATGAGCCTGAAACTCCATGTCTTTGGAGAATTCTGACTGCATTAAGTTTTCACCGGGCAAGGCTTCAGAGATTCATTTTCACTTGAGAAAAGTTGTTGTCCAAATGAAAAATTAAAGATACTTAATTGAGGAATAAAACTTCATTTGGCAAAAGTATAACAACTTCTGTGTCTCAGACATTATTTTAGGAGAAGGTGACCTGGCTGGATTGGTGCCAACTGAAATAACAGAGCGAGGCTGGCACCAGGCCTGATGTCTCCAAAGCTACCCATCTTTGGAAACACTCTTTTACTCTCTTAAATTGTTTTAGAAATTAGGCTGTAGGGTAGTTTCAGAGTGCTAGGACAAATGGATTCCTTTTTCATTTAATAAAATAAAAAAAGGTGAGGTAATATTGTAGGTTAACTACTATAGTGAAGAGAGGTTAAAGGCAGTATTTAGGAAGGGGGAAATTTGTTTTATTAGAGGAGAAAATGTGAAGAGTTGCTAGGAAAACTTCTGTATATAAAGCTAACAAACAGCAGTTTGGGAATGGAATGAGTGTGCAGAGCCAGCATGCTAAGGAACCTGGGACACAGACCCTCCTCAGAAACAAGACCTGCTGGTGCGAGGTCTGGACTGGGGACCAGTGGCCTTTCATAGAACGACAGTGAAAGAGGATGAAGTGCAATGCCACAAAAGATGAAGCAATGTTCTGAAGCAGTGTAGTTCCTAGGGATTGGCAGGAGCTCTCCTGAAATAAATTACTTAAGGCATGGGACAGATGATGGAGAAATGCACTTGGGATCATGTCTCTTAGACTTTATAAACTAAAGAATGTTCAACAGAGCTGGGTATAGGTTGTGGAGAAATGGGCTTTTGAAATGCTGGGAAGCTGGAGGAAGAAATTTTAAAATATATATATATATATACATATGTATATATATATATACACACATATATATGTTTTAGATGGAAACAATACCTTTATTTTATTTATTTGTTTATTTTTATGTAGTGCTGAGGCTCAAACCCAGTGCTTCACGAGTGCTAGGTGAGCACTCTACCACTGAGCAGCAACCCCAGCCCCTGGAGGAAGAAATTTTGTTCAGGAACATCTGTGTATGCTATTTTCTTTACCCTGGTGAAGAGGTGGTTTTACAGATGCCATGTTTGGTTTAAGAGTCAAGAATATGTGCTCTTGCTTTAATTGATATAAATAAATACATGTTTATATAAATGCCAAATTCATGTATTATTTATGTACTCTATTATCTCATATAAATTTATGTATATTTATATACTCTATTGTCTCATATAAATTTATGTATTATTTATATACTCTATTGTCTAATATAAATTTGTGCATACAAAGTTCACATACATGTAATTTTGAGGAATTACATATTAACCAATAAGAACAATAAAGCAGCAAGAATCACGCTTTCCTCTGAAGTCCTATCTTTCTCAGATAGTGTAACAGGGCACTAGACAATCCCTGTCAGGTCACTAGGGACTAAGGAAAACTATGTAGAGATATTCCACATGTGTTTCTGCTTCCAGCAGGTTCTGAATCTTTGGTTAATTGAATTGGCAACCCAGTTTTGTCCTGTTGTACCAGTGTTGTGTGTACATCACCTCCTTCTGCTTTTTCCTGCCAATACCTAACCTACCTGTAGTCATACACACACTGTAGCTTTTCTTCATAATGGGTATAGAGAGGAAATAGCACTTTCTCTCTGGCTAAGCAGATCCCCAGGTTCTTAACCTGCTCCTCTTCCCAGAACCAAATCTTGTCCCACTAAGACAGCCTCAATATCATTGTCTGATTTGCAATGCAAGTAGAAACTAAGAGCCAGGACAGCTGGCCCAGCACCAAACCTGGGAAGGGCCTTAATGACCCAGTCCTTCACTGTATCAGTTTTCTCCCTCATTTCTATGACTCATCTTTTCTGACCTTGGCCGATATCTCCACCTTTGAATGACTGATTCTATTAGAGACACTCAAGTGCAAATAACCTCTTACCAGATGCCAAGAGATCATTGATGAGCACAAGGAACCTCTCATCGGCCACCTGGGCGTCAGTCATCAGAAACACAGTGCTGACATTCTTTACCCCGGCTTTTAGACACAGGCCAGCCAGGTCCACCTGTGGGAAAATTGATAACAGAAATTCTGAGAAGAGGGCTTTCTTGAAAGAGATCCCTAATTCACCCTTTAGGAATGGAACCATTTTCTTATCTACTTTAGTTGGAAATAAAGCAAGATGACAATGGGAGGCAGAGGAAGTGCTACCTTGCACTGACTTGCAGGAAAATCTGCCTCCCTCCCAGGATCCCTGCCAAGGAGTTGGGCAGGTAAAACCATATAGTGAAGACCTCTAATTCACACAACCATGGTGACTCCTGAACAAGCTTCTGGCTTTTAATTTGTTCAAATGTAAGAGAGGTGGTCCTTTCCAAAGGACAGAGGTGTTCTCTGTTCCCCTGTTTTACTTATGTCACCATGCAGTGAATGACATGCTCTAGAAGGCAAGGGATTATTCTTGGTCTTGCAAAAGGGTTATGTTCTTGGGGCTACCTGCCTAGGGTTGACTACACCTTACGTTGGCAGTGTCTTGTGTTCTTACAACTAGCTCCAGCAAAAGACTTTTGTTGAAAAAAATATTTTGGGAAATGCACCTCCCCCATAATAATCAGCTGCAGGAAATCACACATTCAGAACTATGGATGGATGAAGTTTTGGGCAAGGATGCCAGGCCCAGAATTTACCCAGCATGGTCAGGCTCAGTTCTTTTGCTGTATCACCTTTACAAAACTCAGCCATTGTTCAGTATCTTGCTCTCTTTTCTATCACCAGTCAGAAATAATTTCCTGACAGCCTCCTATATTCTCTTATTGTAACAGTGGTCCACTTTGTGCTTTGAATATAGCCCTTGCTACTCTTCCACTGTGACTTATTTTAACAATGGACATGAATCTTTGTCTTCCTCTCTCCCTGCTTCTCCCTAATCTCTCCCTCTTCCTAATCTCAGGGAAGATTCTGCTTAATCCTAGGCAGAATTATCCATCCTTGAGCATGTACCTACCATGGGAATGAAATAATTCAGAATTTGGGGATGGCATCAGAAGATCTCTGACATGACTATCTCCCAAATCAACAAGTGAATTACAACTCCAACAGAGAACATGTGGAATGTAGCCTTTGAATTATCTCTTGAAAAGCCACCTGCTTCCCTTGATTGGCAGAATCACAGCCTCTAGGACAGGAGTCCCCTGTGCTTCTCTTTGCTAATAAAGCAATAAAACTTGTTCCTTTTTCTCAAAACTGTATCCTCATAACTGGATTGGCAGTGGGGACAAGGACCAGCCTTTCAGTAACACTATTGCAGAGCTTTCTTGGTTTTCAAATAACTCCTATTTAAAGATAATACACTTCCTTTCAGATCAATTGTTCTCGCCTTATGCTTTTACAGAATGATCTAAGGCAGTGTTTCTTAATTCTCATTAGAATAATCTGGAGGATACTTTGAAAAACTCTGATGCCAGGCTGTTTCTCATGCTAGTTGAATCAGAAGCTGGGGGTGGGATGCAGTCATTGGCGTTATTTGAAGATTCCCCAGTGATTCTGGGATTTAGCCCAGGTCTCACTGTAGAACTACTGTCTCACATCATTCTGTGTGGTTCCCATGACTGTACTATCTTGTTTTTTCTTCTTTTGAAACGCTGAAGAAAAACCTAATGTGAACCTGATGTTTGACCTTGGTTACAGCCAGTGTCAAGAAACTGAGCTGTGGTTTCAGAGCAGAAGCTGGAATGTACCTCTCTCATCGCTGACTGGAACATTATTAGGGCAGGTGGGGAGGTCTGGCTCAGGGCTGACTGGAGTTCTTCCAGGAACAGGAAGGGCAGCATTTCAATGTGAACTACACCATGACTTTCTGTTGTGACTTGGTTGTGGCCATGAAAAAAAGGAAGAGGACTAGACAAAGGATCTCTGAAAGATGTATGTGTCTTTCTTCACTTTCCAGAACATGCAGCATGACTCCTATCTGCTCCTCTCTGAAACCAGGAAATGTCCCTGTGGATCCTGAGGGCCAGCAACTATTGAATCCATCTTTTGAAATATGAATTTCTTAATAAAACTTGGGAAGATTGTTGGAATTCCTCCTTCGTGTACTAGAGAAGCTAGCAAGCTGCATGCTAAATTTGATATAGATTTGGGGCAAAAGCTGAGGCCCCACTGATGTAAGGAGGGCAGCTTAGGACTTGCAAAGGCAGACTTTGGAAAGGTCACTGCTCAAAGGCTGAGTTTAATAAGAGTCCCTTCTGTCACCAGCCCAGAAACTAAGAAGAAAATGGACAATCAAAGAGAGACTCTGGACAGGGGAACTAGAGAGCTAAGGAAGGATGACGGAGTTGTGGGTGGTTGGAAAGAGACTAGTCTACTCCCCACAGCTGACGGGCCTTCTCACCTTGAAGTCAGGAATCTGGTAGCCTTTGCGCAGTGTGATCTGGAATACATCCATGGAGCTGATGAAAGCCGCGAGCCTTGTCAGACTCTGCTTGCCGCTCCCACCTACACCAACCAGCAGAGCATTTCCCCGTGGGGACTCCAAGATGCGATTGATATGGCAGCTGAAGAGGAGGAAGCAGAGGCATGCTGCTTTGATCAGACTTTCCACAGTGAGACGCATATACTGCATAATGGTCTTGGGGGAAGAGGAACCTTCCTTAGAAGCACAACATAGGCTAAGCTTTGGGAAACTATAAAATGTCCCTAAACTTGGTTTTGCATTCTTGCCCAAGTGGACTGAAGTTGCTGTTGCTTTGCTTGAATCCATAGCCTTCAGTGAACCTGGGAGAGAAGAGTCCAGGGCAGGCAGATAGTACTGGAGGGGTCATCCATGGAGATGGGGTGGGGCCCAGGATGCCTCTCCGTCTTCTCCCCATTAAGCCAGGCTTTGTCCCCATTCCCTACTTCACTTTGTCTCATCTCTTTGTGCTTTTGGACAAGAAGATGGAACAGGAAAAAAAGAGAAAAGTAGAAGACATATTATGAGGGAAAAAAAATCAGGGAAGGCTTGGGGACAAGGCAAGACCAGAACAGTCTGTTCCTCTTGGGAAGGAAGAGGAGCACAAAGCCTGCAGAGTAAGAACAGATCCCTGGAATAGTTTCCCGCTGCCTCCTTCAGTCCTTGGTGGTTGTTGATGCTCTTGTAATGAATGTTTGCAGATTCTTGTTGTCAATCACAAGACACCCATATCCTTGACTTCTGGATTCTTTCCATCAGGCTTTGCTGCTTCTCCTCACTCTCAGTATCCACTTTTCCACCTCAGCATTGAGAATATTCCAGGCCTCAGGCAGGGCTTAGCCCACCCTCTCCAAAAGAAGCCACACCCACAGCCCTTCCAGGCCTTCTGCAAAAGCCACCCTCCACCAAGCTGACCACACTGTCTTCAGGAGACGCTGCCAAGCTTTTCTTTAAGCCCCTCATGGGTACACATTATTTATAAAAATAACTCCTGTTCCCTTTTCATTTCCACCTTAAAAACTGTGGCTCTTCATCACACAAAATGTATAAAATGCTGAAAAAAATCCACATTCTGCTATCCAGTAATAAACATTATTGATAATAATTATATGGCGGTGCAGATTTTTTCCATCTATATTTTTGTAAATATATAGTCATGAGTACATACATTAATCACACCTAAAAAGTCAATGTATTTATATCCAGTTGATTTTAAAAAATTGGGTTTGGGTTTGCCTTTTAGACTGAAGATAGTGTTTTGAACCATTTTTTCATTTAGCAATATACTCTGATTATTTCCCTCTGCCAATAAACAATCTGCTGAACCATGCTTTTGATGCTGGGAGAATATTGTTTAAAACATGAATATTGTATTCATAATAAAAATAGAATAAGTTGCTTATCTGTAATAGCCTACTGTTGGATGTGTAGATTGTCTCCAACATTTTCCAGTTATAAATAATAACATATAATCTCTTTGTTTTGATCTCTAATTTTATCCTATGAATTTAAGTTCCTAGGAGTAAAATTGCTGAGTCAGAGAGTAGGACAATTTCTACAGGTTTTGATATGTGTAAGAAAAGTACCCCTGAGAAGGGTGGCACTAAGTTTTACTTTTCTAAGGTAAAACTGATCAAAAGGTAAATCTGCTATATTGTAGGTTGTGGATTTATTGGATTGTATTCACTGAATTAGAATATAAATCAGAGAATGCAGGCGTTGGTGATCTTGGGACAAAAAGAGAATGAGAATAAGGATTCAGGTAGCATTTGGCCAAATATAGCAGAGGATACATTTGAGATTGAATTTCACAGATTACATTCCTATTTTCTTTTCTTATGTTAATATTATAATTAGAAACAATATACCCAAATTAAGTAATGGTGAAGTAACTTAAGATCTGTGTGACAGCAGTTTGAAGGAGGGCTGGGGAGTAGTTTGGGTGGGTGGGGTTTGACATGTTAAAATGCAAGCGTGTATGAGGTTACAGGCTCATGCTCATCTTCTTAGGGATGAATTTTCTTGTTACTGCAAAATTCTTGCATGGACTGATGACTTGTTCAGAATTGGTACAAACTGACTGTTTGTGGGTCCTCACTGTCTCCTCTCTCCTGTGGAACTGTTTGTTGTTGGGAAGGAAACTGCACAAGTTTATGTGTCAACGATCCGTACCAGCTGCATGAAGAGGGGCCTGGTGCCTAACCCCACACGCAGGAATGCCTGTGCACACACATGTACGTAAATCCTTGCCAACTTAGTGGCTAAAAATATTATTTTAATTTTAATTTTTTTTATTTTTATGGAATTGAACATTTTTCATGCTTATTGATCATTGTATATTTTTCTTTTGTGAATTTTCTGTTCATGTTCTTTGCCTACTTTTAAATTTAAGTGTGCTTATAGATTTGTGAGGTTCCTTTATGTATGTTTTGAATCACCCTCCAACTTTTCACTTTTACCTTTTAGTTTTCTTTAAGATGTTTTGGATATATAGAAATTTTTAGAATTTAAAATCAGATCTCACTGAATTTTATGTTGTTAAAATTTATTCATCTAAACACTAAGGAATTATTTGCTAACCTACATTTAGTTTTTTTATAATTTACTTTTTCACTTTAATAATTTAATTGGAAAGTTTATCCTGTCTTTTTCAGCTAGAATTATACTTCTCTTGCTCTCTTATTAAACCACCATATCACAATATCTGAAGAGTGTGCCTACTCATTTGGTATCCATTTCAGTGCTAGCACATTAAAGATAGTCAACAAAATTTTATTAAAGTAAAATAGAACATGGCCATACTCAGTGTCACATTTGGGAAGATGCACATAATTATTCATGAGGCTATGCGCAAGGCTTTGTGTCTCCTTTGTGAAAGGTGCTAAGGTATCCAGGCCCTGCCTCCTGATTTAGAAAAGGTGAGGTGGGAATGGATTTGTGGAGGAGAGGGGCAATCTTGGGGGAAGATCTGGAGTCCAACTTAGTTCTCCAGGATGTCCAATGCCCAGCTGTATTCTAGAAGGCCTGAACTCAGTTTTGCTCAAGTCATTCAATATCTAAATGAAAAGCACATCGTTAGTGATGAAGTTTCCCAAGAAGAATGGCTAAGTCTGCAGTTGTCAGCATCAGGTTCCAGCTGGGGATTCATTAACAACCTCTGACGAGGGCAAAGGACTCTGCATTTAAATGACAAAATTTAAAAAGAAGATCAATATTCTAAAGGGCTCCTGGGCCAGCAAGCCGAGTCAGCCTATGTTAAGCTCTTTACTGAATTTCTGGGAGATTAAAAACAAAAGCTGAAGATGCAACAAAGCACAGCTGGAGAAGGCTGGTTTATTGAAGACCACACACACACACACACACACACACACACAAAACCCCTGGAGGACTAATAAGATACTTCAGGCACAAAAGAAGTACATCTGAAGCTCTGTTTTGTTAATGACTGCTAAGTAATTCTAAGAGAAAAAAAGAGAGCAGGCAGAAAATATATGTGGGAGTGAAAAAACAAAGAGGCAAAGAAAAAGATGAATGAAGATGATGCCAAAAGTGGTGAAAAGATCTAGTTTAAGGCTTTAAGAAAAGGCAGAAGGAGCATCTGCTGAAATGGTGAAGGAATTCAGTAGAAGAGCAAAATGGTGCTATTGAGGAATGGAAGCAAGAGCACAAAGGGAAAAACTAATATTTATTGACTGCTTATTCAGGGCAAAGCATTTCCCACAGACGGCAACAACCCTACCACGTGGACATTCTTATTCTTCTCATTTTTCAGATGAAGAACTTGAGGCTTGGGGAGGTTAGGTGTCCTTGTCAAAGCACCCCAGCCAATTCATGGCAGACCCAGGATTCGAACTTGGGTCTGATTCTATCTCTAGAACCAGTGCCTCCTGTTATGGGGTTTAAAACAGGGGAAAGGAAAGAAGCAATGTTGGGATAATGTGTAGGGGCAACAAACAAGAAAATACTAAATGTTCTAGTGAAAAGAACAAAACAGCCAGATGAAGTCAGAATGATCATTGCTCCTACTGCACCATAAAATAGGCTGGCTCTCATCTTGTTCTCCATCCCCTGCCCCAAGGTACTCCTGGGTTTCTCGGAAAGCACATACAGACACTTTCCTTCTCACCTGTGCCACTCCCAGCTCGGGTCTCAGAGACTTTCCTGGAGCAAGCCCTAAATGCTCCTAATCTCAGACACTGCTTGCAGTCCTGGATGCTGTGGCATCTTGACACTCATAATTCATCTGTTTCTCAGTGCATTGCTTGGCCTCCCTTTTTGTGGTCTAAGGCTATGTGGCTGCTCTATCTGCCAGTTAGAGGCAGTACAGAGGGGTTGACGAGCCCACAGGGAGGGGAGGGAAGGGCAGAGCAGGGAGAAAGTAATGGGACATTGATATTTTTACACAAATGTACAGGAAATTACACATCCAAATACACTGTTCTACAGAATGGCCCCCTCAACACAGTTCATTTTCCCAGTTGTTTTGCCATCACTAAAAGTGGCTCAGGCCTCTCTTTGGAAATGATCTTTAGACTCTGTTTATGAGCCTCAGGAGAAAAGAGTTCTCATAGCCAGCCCTAATTTTTTCCTAAAAACAATATTCGTCAGTTTGATCACCCATGTTGGAAATCACATTGATAGAATCACTAGCTGTTTTCCAAAATTAAATTCACCCTTAAAGGGCAAAGACTTGCCTCAGCTCCAAGACTGACGCAGAGGTGCTGGTAGCTCTTAAAGAGGAGAGAAAATACTTGCTGCACCATAACAGGGTTGGTCAATAGACATTTTTAAGCCCTTATTTACTGAATACCTACCTACTATGCACTAGGCACTGTCCAAGGTACTAGAGATTCCTCAATGAGCTAGACAGGCTGTCCACCCAAGGAACTTGCACTGGACTGATCAGAGGAACAAAGCCTATGTGAAAGCATCCTGTGTGAAGGCCAAGGGCACATACTGTGGACTCAGATTGCACAGGTGTGGACATGGCTTCCTATTTATGAGGTGTGTGACCTCAGGCAACTTCTCTCCTCATTTACAGTATGGGCAGAATGATAGGCTTTACATTCTTTAGGACTTCTGTGAGAACTAAATGAATAGATATCCAAAAAGCACTATGAACCTGACCCATGGTGAGTTTTATGTCTTACGTGTCATATAAGGTGCTGTGTTTTTGGTGAGGCCCTCTGGATCACCCTATTTAAAGTTAGATTCTCCCTGCCCCAGCATCTCCCCCTTCCCTTTATTCTCCTCTGCTTTATTTATTCCTATATAATATGTTAAGAATTTTTATAGAGTACCTGCTAGGTTCCAGACACTGTCCTGGGTTTGGGGGGGTGCAGTGAATAAAACCAAGATCCCAACACTCATACTAAGATGGTCTGATCCATAAACATGTGTTGGAAGAATGGATGGATGCACGTAAAGAAAGAAGACACAGTATTAAATCATGACAAATGCAACAGGGTGTGAATAACACAAGTCATGACAACTGACTTCAGCACAAGGTGAGCCTGTGGGCAGTGGGAGCCTCTTTGTTCAGATCGTAAGAAGTGGGTCAAGGAGAGAATTAGAGGGGAGGAGATAAGACAAGTAGGGATAATTTCCTTGATAAGTTCTGCTGCAGAGAAATGAGGGGTAGTAGATGGAAAGGGATACAAAGACCAAGGAATAGTTCATTATTTTCTAGGTAAGTGGTAATAAGGTATGTTTATACACTAATGCATATGATTCAGAAATTAATGATGGGATAAGATGAAAGAGGAGAGAGAGAAAAGAGGAGAAGGAGAGGAAAATGCAGAGAGAGAAGGAAAAGGAGAAGGAGAGGTAGAGAGGCAGAGAAGATAATTATAGGAAGGGTGAAAAGGTGAGAGGGGGGTGGGATCCCATCCACATGTATGAAGGGATCAGCCCCAGGTTGAATCAAAGAACGTTCATTAATTAAAACAGTAAGGAAGGCACAGTTTTGTAGGTAGGACACATATGAAATACATGGGCTGTATAGGTATCCCAGGCAGGCAGGTGTGAGAACTCTCATGTGGTCACTTTTACTATTGCAGTGAAACAAGAGATGTGTTTGTTAGCTGGGATTAAGGAGAGGGGAGCAGTGGTAGAAGTTTGAGCAGAAAGGAAAACCATATAGTACAGTTGTCTTGGAAAGGCAAAAGAGCAAAGTGTTCAGGATTGTGGAGGAGGACTTCCAGCAATGTTGAGAACTTATTGATGTTGTAGCCACAACACTGAAACAAATTTAGTCAATATTGTTATGATTTGGACATGGAGTGTCTTCCAAAAGCTCATGCATTGAAATATGGTCATCGAAGCTTCAAAATTCAGAGATCAACCTTTTTGACAATCATAGGATAATGAGGTCTCTGATGGCTGAATGGACTACTGGGTGGAAGCAGACCCTGGGAGTATGCCCTGCGTCTGTCTTCTCCCTGGCTCCTTCCTCTCTCTGCTTACCAGCTGCCATGAGATGAGCACACCCTTCTACCATGATAATTCTGCCTTGTAACCAGCTGACCATGGATTGAATCCTCTGAACCCTGAGCCAAAATAACTCTTTTCTCCCCTGAGTTGTTATTGTTAGGCATTTTGTTCACATCAATGTAAAAATGACTAACACAAACATGGTGGGGGTTTCATCGACAATGAACAGGTAGCTAGGAGCAGGTGTGGAACAAGTTGACAGCCTGGTTTCACTGGAGTGGGGTTTTCCTATGTGGGCACAATGACAGGAGAGGTAGGGGAGTTCATACCAGGATGACAGAATCTATGGTAGGTAAGGGGGAAAGTAAAGTCATGGTAGGGGGAGGGGAGGGAGGGGAAAGGAGATTGAGAAGGAAGTTGGTCCATGAAACGAAGTCTTAATGAAGTTTAAGAATGGGAAGAATAGAAGACTGGAGCAGGAAGGGTAGGAGGTACAAGGGGGAGAGTGTGATGATGGAAATTTGGATTTTGGAGGTGAGTTCACCATTGATGATAGATGCTCTGGGGCAGGGACTGTAAATGAGGAGATGAGGTGAGGTGGAAGAAAAAGCACTGGAGCCGAGGAGACTAAAGAACAGAAAAAATGCGAACTAGGGGCCAGGAATGAGTCACACCATGGGTGAGAAGCGAAAGGCGGGTCAGCAGTGAGGAGTGACTGGAAGACAGTGAGAATGTTCACAAGGGGAGAAGGAGCATGAAACCTGGATTACATGTGCTTCAAAAGAACTGTGGTTTGTGAAGCAGGAAAGAAGAAAGACTTAAACATGCCATTGGGGTGGGGTGGGGGTAAGGAGGAGACTTTTGACTCCCTAGACCTTGGGGTACCATGGCCTGGGGAAGGAAACACAGCTGCCCTCCACTCAGAGGTCCATCTGGTTTTCAGTTAGGACCTATCAGAGAAGGAGAACTCAGAGAAGTTGAAGATGAAGCAGATTTTGCCTCATGAAAACCACAGGCAAGGAGGGAGGATTTTGGAGGGCAGGAAGGGTGTAAATGGAACTCAGACTATGGAATGTGGAGAGCAGTTCTAGAGACAGCACTGGTGTATAAATTATCTGGAAAGCTTGGCGATTACTTCCAGTCATTCATTGGATAGTAGCAACTCTTAAAAGGATGATTAATTTTTGAAATGTGTGAACTTGAACAAAAACCCTATAACATTTTAAAAAGCCATCCTTTTGATCAGTATGAGGGTAGGGTTGGGGATCTTGAGCTGTTCTGGTGTCTCTTTTCTGATCTCAGATCTTCTCTTGATGTCACTGCCATCATGTCCAGGGAGAGTAAATGGCAGGCATGGAGACAAATCCAGTTCTGCCTGAGTCCAGCACCTGGTTTTCTCCTATGGTCAGTGGCAGAAGCCTGCAGCTACTGCTCCACCACCTTGACCACTAAGGCAGAAGCAGTACCTACTTTGCTGGCTCTACTATAGTGTCTTTAAATAGCCAGATGGGAAGCCTGACACTGGGAGGGGGAAACACCTGAGGAAAGGCAGGAAGAGAAACCCACTTACATGTGGCGCATGGCATCCTCAAAGAGAACCAGGTCCATCACTGTGTTGACTTCATTGTGGTTCTGCAAGGCTTCCACCAGAGTCTGGGTCAGAATTTCCCATGATTGTACAGGCATGTACTTGGGCTCACCAATACCATTTGCAAAGTGGCAATATATGTTCAGGCTTCTGGTCTGTTCCACAGTCTCCTCAATATCCTGGTAATGGAACAGGAATGAAGACCTTGCTTACTGACTCCCAATTCTGGTTCTACACAGAGTAGGGACACATTATTTATTTTCCTCCCTGCACACTCCTTGAAAATTAAGTACCAGTGCAACTTTCAACATTTCCTCCCTCTTGAGAGGCCCTTATAAAGTAGATGTTTTTCATTTACCAGCTCAATGAAGTTGTGGATATTATTCATTATTCCCTGCAGACTGAGAATGGAAAATGGAAGTTATCCTCCTCATAAGCCCAGGAAGAGTGCTGTGATCAGAAGAGTGGATGAATACAGGGTGGATTTCCTCAAGCAGGGGCTCTTTCACCAGTGGCGGGTATAGGGATCAGGGCACAATGGTCTCAGTTCTCTACATTTATTCCATCATGTCTAGCTCCCTGATCGATGGTATTATCATAAAACATCCTTTCCCATTTCTTGTGAGATTACAAACCATAGTTTGCAAGTCCCAACTTCATAGGTTCTGTCCAGAGGGCTTGGTTTCTGAAGAATGTGCTGTTAGCTACCATTAGATAATTGTTTTATTTATGGGCATATAGATAATCATAAAAAACAAATTAGAATCACTTATTTATAAAACTTTCATAAGCATTTACACTTACTAAATGTCAAATATTACCCACAGGACAAATGTTACTATGTGAAAAAACACTAGGTATAATCTAGTTAATTTAAAAGATATGGACTTTATGTCTCTTCACTACCAAATCACCCTCTAAGTATTGAAGATATGGGTAATTTAAAAAAAATATTATGTTAGAGGAGACAAAAGGAGCTACTTCTCAGAATACAAATACCTGAGACTTCAGGTAAGAAGTAAAGTTATAGATGAGGTAAGTCCTAGAATGTTTCCTAAGACACAAGTAGGAAGTTACATGAGTGCAAGCTTTTGTCTTCACCTGCCATTCTTTTCCTGTAAAGTCCCGACTGGAAGCCCTAACTGGGAATCAGGTAACCAGTATGCTCTTCACCAGCAGGGGCACCACCCAGGGCATGCCACTGGAGGAGTAGCATTATAAGAACATGGAACAAGATCCACCTAATGTAGGTGAAATGAGGATGATAACAATACATAAGGAGAAACCAGGACTGCTTCCCGGGCAGAAGAATAAAGGACTAGAAAGAAGTAAACATCAGTCATTACACAGAATTTTGAAGGTGTTTCAGGGCTGTAGAAAACCTTTAAACTATTCTGGTTTTGCTATCGGGTAACAATAATGCTCCTGAATTTTGGATAAGATGTAAATGCAATGCAAGAGAGCTACTTTTGTTAGTTTTACAGAAAAGTAATGCAGGGATTCATTGACCCAGTTTGAGAACAGGCTAACATACTAGGGAACAGTTCTGATGGCAGTCAATTTACACTGAGGATCTAGCAGAGAGGAAACGAAAGGATAGTTTTTAAAAGCCTGGTCTACAAAGGTTCTTTGATGAACAAAACAAGTCTCCAATTTTATGATCAGAGTCATGCTGCACAGAAAGGAGAGAGAGAGAAAAAGTCAACCCACACAGTGAATCAAAAACTCCTTGATAGTGACGTGGTGTTGCACAGGGCCACGGACCAGAGAACTCAGAGATTCGATGGTAGAAACAGGATTGTATCACTTCTTTGGTGGGAATTTGGCAACTTTTCCTTGATACTAATATCAGCATTTGGTGCAGCAAGGGCACTTCAGGCTGGCATTTCAAATGCTGGGGAGGGATCATGGAGGTAACAATTATATCTGAGTCTATGATCAAAAGCAGGCACTCTTCATACACAAACCTACTTAGGGAGTTCGACTTCAAAAACTGAGCATTATTAAAGTGCTAGCTCAGACCAGTTTATAAAGA
Organism: Glaucomys volans; assembly: GCA_020662805.1. Lineage (NCBI taxonomy): Eukaryota > Metazoa > Chordata > Mammalia > Rodentia > Sciuridae > Glaucomys > Glaucomys volans. The sequence goes on from JAJEJO010049485.1 coordinate 1,086,263, forward strand.
CAATCCAGGCTTATTTGCGGACCTAGAAATGAATACACAAATAGGCTAACTCTGCAATGCTCAGAGGGGGGCATTTAAGAAGTGAGCATTCTGAATGTCAGGACCCATAAAAACAATGAGGGAAGTGGAGGAATTTAAAATCTTTGGCCTAATAGAAAGAAGACTAAATTGTTTTATACAAAATTCTGTCTGACCACTCAAAAGATGCCGTATAGGCTGGGATGCACTTAACTATCTCCAGAGGTAGATCCAGGATCTTATCAGGGAAACTGGTGCTAAAGCAAAATGAGTGCTATGGTTTGGATGTGGTTTGTCCCTCAAAGGTTCATGTGTTGGAAGCTTGGTCCCCAGTGTGGCTGCATGAGAGCTGGTGGGACCTTTAAGAGGTGTGGCTTAACAGGAGGTGATTAGATCACTGCGGTGGGGGGCTGCCCTCTGAAGGGATTGGTACTGGTCTTATGGGATAAGTTATTTGTTCTTGCAAGAATGGGTTGTTATTAATGACTTGACTCCTGAATCTCTTTCATTTTCTGCCTCACCATAGTTCTTCTACACATTGTGATGCCATTCACCATGAATCCCTCATCAGGGGCTGAATTAATGTGGTCACTCAATCTTGGACATTCAACCTCCAAAACTGTGATCTAAATGAACCTCTTTTCTTTAGAAGTTACCCAGTCTCGGGTACTTTGTTATAGCAACAGGAAGTAAACTAATACAGTGAATATAAGAACTACATTATACAATTATACTCATTTGATTATTTCTAAATTCAAGAGAGGACAGATATACAGTATATATGGAGAATATGGGTCTTTGGTCAACACAAGTGTCAGTGTAATTGTGGAGCAATTTTGGCACTGATAAATTTGATATAATCTCTGATGGTGTTAATATATCAAATTCTCCCAAGGTAAATTCCATAGGCCATTCATTATTTAAATAATTTTGGAGGTTTAAGAAGGAAAATAAATTTCAGGGCATAATACATTTGCAAAATAGTATGTGAGTTAGAATTATTCTGGATTTCTGAGTTTTAATGTGCCAAGTGCACTGTGAATTTCCAAAAGAGGGATATAACATGAAGTGCTTTCTTCACCCATTTCATGATAGATACCTTCTTTCCAATTGTTTAGCAGGATACATTTTGAGATGTTGATCTTGCTTTGGGTCAGACCCCAGCTGGATTGTGTGATGAAGGTCAGGCACAATATTAGGGGGGAAGAACTGTTGAGAGCATTCAGAACGATGCCAAGTTTTTCTAGGTTTATAACCAATACATATAAGAAACAGCTAAAAGGATTAAGGCTATTTGACCTGGAAAAGGGAAGACTCAGTAAGGACAAGGTCAATGGTGTTAACATGTTTAGATGTTTGTTATATAGACCTAAGACTAATAGGTGGGAGAGCAGATTTTGATTTTTATGATTTTTATGATAAATTTTCCAGTCATCAAAATGGTTCCAAATGTTCCAATTGTCAGAATTATTCTAAATGTCCAATTATTAGCACTTTTGAAATGGCTTCCATGGGAAAGGAGACAATATTTTCTCAGGATGCTAGAATGTCATGTGGGATGACCAGCTTGGGAAAGGCTACTGAGGAGACTCAGTATCGTGGGAGCAGATGGGTCAGCTGATCATGTGGACCCCTCCGCATGAGATCTACAGTGAATTTGTGTCTATTCTTATTTATTTATTTATTTTTAAAAATGTTAAAATTTGTTCTTATTTGTTGTACATGACAGTAGAATGCATTTATACATTCTTACCCCTCCACTTTTCACCTGGACAAAATGACGATAGAATTTCTTTTCTTAAAAAATTCTAATTAGCTATATATGACAATAGAATGCATTTTGATAAATCATACATAAGTGGAGTACAGTTTCTCATTTTTCTGATAGTACATATTATAGGATCATATCGATCATGCAGTCCTATATGTACATGAGGTAATGATGTCTGTTTTACTCTGCTATCTTTCTTACTCTCATGCTCCTTCCCCTCCCTTTACTCCTTTAGAGTTACTTTAGGATTTCTTTTCTTAACCTAATCTCTGACCTTTTCCCAGTTAAAGGACTAGATTGTGTCATTTGGGTGATCTCTACATATCATTATCATTATTATTATTAATTATTTAAATGTAAAATAAATCCACATGGCAATACTTACATCAAAATTTTTCTTGAGTACTTCTAGTTGTATTTTATCAAAAAGATCAAAGTCCTTTTCTTCTACCATCTTATCCCGATAAACCCGATTTGATTCATGCAGATAGAGCTTTACTAAGTCTTGTGTGGATTTTATACATTCCACTGAGGAAAAAAGAATGCCCTTCAAGAAGAACAGACAAAACATAACATTAACAGCAATTCTGAAGTACAATAGCTAAAAGAACTTTCTGGAACATTTTGTTCAAATTGGAATAATGCCTGAGATTGTCTCACTAAAGAGAATCATAGTGGAAGAGACACTTGCATTGTTGAGAAAGTGCAGGTGTAGGGAGAGAGCCAGTGTTGGAGGCAGACAGATCTTACCTTAAATATTGTCACAACCATATAGCAACTATGTGATTTTGGGCAAGGCATGTGACATCTCTGAGCCTTAGTTTGCTCACTTTTTAAACCAAAATAGTAATATTGACTTTCTAGAGTTGTTGAAATAATTCAAATTAATGAGCCTAAGGAAGTTAGTATGACTGATCTCACATACCCAGTAAATTGAAATTATGGTTTTGTTCTCATTATTTTAAAAAATGCTGCAATAGCTATAATTTTTTGAAGGCAGTTATGTGACAGACGTTGGACTAGATGTTTTCCAAGACATAGCTAATTTAATCTTTATAATGATGTCATGAAATAATTTTTACTGCATATATCTTGTATAATGGAAAAACTGGGATTTAGAAATACGGAAAACATACCCAATATCATAGAAAAAGTCACCTTACTTCATAGCCATAAAATTTAACATTAGATCTTCCTTAGGGCCTGTAATTTTGACTATTACTGTTCAAATTACCACAATGAGATCAGAGTAGTTTCTTGCTATATTTCAATTCTACAAGTGCCATTTTGAAAACCAATTTACATCATGATTGACCAGGTAAAATCAGAAGGATAACAAAAGACTGGGATAGATATGGCAAACATTTGCAAATCAGCAATTTGTTTAGTCATCTCTATTCCATTCCCTTTCCTCTATGTTACAATAATTGTTCTAAATATTTACTATTCTTTTCAAATTCTGTCACCTCACTCTGCTATTAGTCAAAGTCCTAGTATTTATTTTCTTTTTTTTTTAATTATCACTCACTCTTTTATATATATAACAATGGTTTCCAGGATTACAAATGAACAGAATTATCAAAATAATAACAAGGAAGAGTACATTGCAATGCAGACAAATGAAAATATTTTTGAATATTTCAGACCACCAATATTAGAGCCCCTAATAACATTAACAAATCCTCTAACTTCAAACACATCCCTGTCTTTTCTCTCATTGGTTTCATTCTTATCTTAGAATAAATGGGGTCATTTATAGGTTCTTTATTATTGACAGAATACTTCTCATACTCATCTGCAAGGCATAAACATCTGGACACAATGTGACCACCAATCTGCTTCCTCGTGATCACTCTTACCATTACTTCCTTTAAAATCTAGTTATCACTTTTGAAAATTCAGATTATTTTCTGATCCTGTATCCTTTCTCTGCCTCAACTCCTTTTTTGCTTGGCTTTCTATGCTCATCTTTTAAGATCTAGTTCAACTGATCTCTCTTTGTTGAAGTCTTCTAAGACGTCTCCTTTCCTGTCCAGCAACATTCCTTCTGATGTGCTCCATATAGCCCTTTATATACAAATCTCTAGTAAGGAAAAATTATTATTTTCTCAAATTATTTTTCCTTTCCCAAATTTGTTTCATATGATTCATGGAAAGTATTTCAAAGACAGGGAAGTTGACAGATTTCATTTTGGTGATGGTTGATTTTTATTATTGTACTACTATTCTCTAGTATGGTGCATGACATACAGAAAATTCTCAATGAATTCTTGTTGAAAGAATTTGTAACTGAATATTAAATTCTTCAAACATTGTAATATAGCATAGCAAGAACCTCCATCAAGATTTTTGCTTTTTTTTTTTTTTTTTTTTTTTTTTTTTTTTGGTGTTGGGGATTAGAACCCAGGGCTTTGTGCTTAAAAGGTAAGCACTCTACCAACTGAGCTATATCCCCAGCCCGATTTCTGCTTTTTGGAAGAATGAAATTATGGCATTTGCTGGTAAGCGAATGGAACTGGAGATTATCATGCAAAGTGAAATAAGTCAAACCCTCCAAACCAAAGGCTGGATGTTCTCTCTGATATGCAGAGGCTGACTCACAATAGCTGCATACAGGGGGACAGTGAGGGAGAAAGAGACGTTTACTGGATGGGCCAGCATGGACTGGGAGAAGGGAAGGGTGGATGGGAACAGGAAAGACAGTAGAGTGAATTAGACACAACATTCCGATGTTCACATATGAATACATGACCACTCTAACTCCACATCATGTACAACCACAAAAATGGGAAGTTATACTCTATTTATATATGTATATATGGTATGTCAAAATACATTCTACTGTCATGTATAACTAAAAAGAACAAATAAAAAAGTTTAAAAACATAAAAAAAGATTTCTGCTTTTGTTAATGGCAGAATAGCTGATCATGGACTAACACACTGAGATCAATAAGAAAGAAGAAAATTACTTTTAAATCTTCATATTTTGAGAATTATGAGACAGTAATGGAGAAAGTGAGGATTTCAAGGGCTAAGGTATTAAAGACAAGAGAAAAAGGAAAAATCAACCAAAACTTTGGTACCACTTTTTCTCTTGAGGTATTTACTAATTCACAAGCAATGGGTTATAGGCTCAAAACGGATTAGACAGAGACAGGTGAATAGTTAATATGCTGAGCAATGTTTCCTTGTCTCATGGGGTAAAGAGGATGAAATTGGGATATCGAGATTACTAAAGAGAATGGCTATACTTAAAAATTGCAAGGGAACTCCCACAAAAGTGTTACACTCTAAGATTACAGGTGAAGCACAAACCATCTAGTCTTTACAGAAACTGAAACACAACTTCAATTTCCTTCCTTTTAGTACCTGCTCACAGAAGCAGAAATATGTAAACTTTAATGGAAAACATCATCATCTAAACCCTCAAATTATGTGTAAATTTGAAAACCCACTATGTCTGGCTACTAAACAAAAAAAATTACTGGAAATACTAGGAGAAAAGATCAAATGAGTAAAAATCAAAACAAAATTCTGACTCAGAAGATTGAGTTATTGAAATGAACAGACATAAGCTGTAATAAAACTATGATTAATATGGCAACCATTAAATGAAAAGTAAAAGGACATATGATGTCCTAAAAGAGGGAAAATAAAACAATATTATTAGTTCAGTGGAACATAGTAATTGAGAGGAAAGGAAATAGAATAGGTAGAATATGTTAAGAGCAAATAGTGTAAGTAGATTTAATCTCAAAGACATTATTATAAAATAACAATGAATTAAACATTGTAATTAAAAGATGATTGTCAGGCTGGATTTTAAAAACCTATCATATGCTGCTTAGGTTTATTCTTAAATATAAAAATATAGACAAGTTGAGCATAAAAAAATGAAAACAGTGTACAGTTGGGCTTCTGTAACCATGCTTTCTGCATCCATGGATTCTAGTAACCATGGATCAAGAATATTCAGAAAAGCTAGAGAGAAAATAAAGGGAAAAAAGGAGGGACTGGGGAGAATCTCATGAAATTAGAATGAAGACCAGTGGAGTACAGGAAGAAAGTCAAGGAAAGGAAGGAGGGAAGGGAAAGGGGAGGCACTTGGGAATACAATTGACTAAATTATGTTAAGTACATGTGTGAATATGTCACAATGAATCCCACTTATCTATAATTATAATGCATGAAAAAAAAACTATTTACAAATATTCAGAAGAATTATACCTGTACTAAAAAAGTTAACTTTTCTTTTTTTTGGGGGGGGGGGTCATTTTCTCCTAAACAACAGAGTACAGTAACTATCTATATAGCATTGACATTGTTTTAGGCATTATGAGCAATTTAAAAGTGATTTAGCTGTGGCTCCTGGTGAGATCTGGCCTGGAGCGGAGGCAGTCGCCAGCTCCAGTGGGGAGTTTAGGCCCTTCAGGGCCATTTTACAGCTTCCCTGGCAGAGAGCGACCATCTTTGGCTGCCTGAGTCCTCAGAGCTGAGCTCAGGTATTCCGGCGGGGCCACTACACTGCGGCTCCTGGTGAGATCTGGCCTGGAACGGAGGCAGTCGCCAGCTCCAGTGGGGAGTTTGGGTCCTTCAGCGCTATTTTACAGCTTCCCTGGCAGAGAGTGACCACCTGCCACTGACTGAGCCCCCAGCGAGGAGCTCAGGCCTGCCTGGGCTCTCAAGTCCAGTGTCTCCATCACTGAGCACAGTTCTGTGCCCCCCCTCCAACTTGGTCTAGTGCCCAGGTCCACACCCTGGCCCGGGGTCTAGCACCTTGCTGTATCTGATTGACTATCAATACCAGGTTGCCTCTGCCCAGAAACATTGATCATTCCCAACCTGGAGGTAGTGGGACAGCAGCTTTCTTGGGTCACCGCTTGATCAAGCACCTCTCAAACATCGGGTGAGTTACTGGAAATCTGCAGGGACACTTTAAGTCTTTACAGGGAAATCACAATCCCTCTGATTTGCACCACTAGAGGGGAAGATACATGAGCAACATGAGAAAACAAGTGTCCCAAACAAACCTAGATGATACATCAAGAGAACCCAAAGACAGCATGGTAGAAGGAATGACAGAAAGGGAGTTCAGAATGTTCATAATTAAAATGATCCGAGAAGAGAATGATATGACGAGAGAGCAGATTCAGGCTATGAATAATCAGCTAATAGAGCAATTGCAGGAAGCAAAAAATATTTCAATAAAGAGATAGAAGTTCTGAGAAAAAAACAAACAGAAATCCTCGAAGGAAACAAGGAAATGAAGGAAACAATAAACCAAGTGAAAAACTCAATAGAAAGCATAATTAACAGAATAGATCACTTGGAAGACAGAACCTCAGACAATGAAGATAAAATATTTAATCTTGAAAACAAAGTCGAACAAACAGAGAAGATGGTTAGGAATCATGAACGAAACCTCCAAGAAATATGGGACATCATGAAAAGACCAAATTTAAGAGTTATTGGGATTGAGGAAGGCACAGAGACACAAACCAAGGGTATGAATAATCTGTTAATGAAATAATATCAGAAAATTTCCCAAATATGATGAATGAGATGGAAAATCAATTACAAGAGGCTTACAGGACGTGAAACACACAGAATTACAACAGATCCACACCAAGGCACATTATAATGAAAATACCTAACATGCAAAACAAAGATAGAATTTTAAAGGCTGCGAGAGAAAAGCATCACATTACCTACGGGGGGAAACCAATACGGATATCAGCAGTTTTCTCAGCCCAGACCCTAAAAGCAAGAAGGGCCTGGAACAACATATTTCAAGCTCTGAAAGAAAATGGATGCCAACCAAGAATCTTATATGCAGCAAAACTTACCTTCAGATTTGATGACGAAATAAAATCCTTCCTTGATAAACAAAAGCTTAAAGAATTCACAAAAAGAAAGCCTGCCCTACAGAACATTCTCAACGAAATATTCAAAGAGGAAGAAATGAAAAACAACAACCTCAGTCAACATGGGGAGGAATTACCCTAAAGAAAGAGTCGATCAAAGGAGAAACAAAGTTAAGCTAAAAACCCCAAAAAAGCTAAAATGACAGAAAATACAAGTCATATCTCAATAATAACCCTGAATGTAAATGGCCTAAACTCATCAAACAAAAGACATAGACTGGCAGACTGGATTAAAAAGAAAGACCCAACAATATGATGCCTTCAAGAGACTCATCTCGTAGAAAAACATGCCCACAGACTAAAGGTGAAAGGTTGGGAAAAAACATACCATGCACATGGACTGAGTAAAAAAGTAGGAGTTTCCATTCTCATTTCAGATAAAGCAGACTTCAAGCCAAAGATAGTAAGAAGGGATAAAGAAGGACATTTCATACTGCTTAAAGGAAGCATAAATCAACAAGACATAACAATCATAAATATTTATGCACCAAACAATGGTGCATCCACGTACGTCAATCAGACCCTTCTCAATTTCAGGAATCAAATAGACCAAAACACAATAATACTGGGGGACTTTAACACTCCTCTCTCACCATTGGACAGATCTTCCAAGCAAAAATTGAACAAAGAAACCATAGGACTCAATGACACAATCGCTAATTTGGACTTAACAGACATATATAGAATATTCCATCCATCAAAAAGCGAATACACTTTCTTCTCAGCAGCTCATGGTTCCTTCTCTAAAATAGACCATATGTTATGCCACAAAGCTACTCTTAGCAAATACAAAAACATAGAGATACTACCTTGTATACTATCAGATCATAATGGAATGAAATTAGACATCAATGATAAAGTTAAAAGCAGAAACTACTCCAAGACCTGGGGATTAAATAATATGCTATTGAATGATACATGGATAACAGAAGACATTAGGGGGGAAATTAAAAGATTCTTAGAGGTCAAGAAGAACAAAGATACAACGTATCAAAATCTCTGGCATACTATGAAAGCCGTGCTAAGAGGAAAATTCATTGCTTAGAGTACATTTAATAAAAGAATGAAAAGTCAACAAATCAATGACCTCACACTATAGCACAAAGCCCTAGAAAAAGAGGAAGAGATCATCACCAAAAGTAGCAGAAGACAGGAAATAATCAAAATCAGAACTGAAATCAATGAAATTGAAACAAAAGAAACAATTCAAAAAATTGACAAAACAAAAAGTTGGTTCTTTGAAAAAATAAACAAAATTGATAAACCCTTAGCCTCGCTAACGAAGAGAAGGAGAGAGAAACTCTAAATTACTAAAATTCGTGATGGATATGGAAATATTACAACAGACACAATTGAAATACAAAACATAATTAGAAGTTACTTTGAAAATTTATACTCCAACAGAATAGAAAACCTCGAAGACATGAACAGGTTCCTAGAGGCATATGAGTTACCCAAACTGAATCTGGAGGACATACACAACTTAAATAGATCAATTTCAAGCAATGAAATAGAAGAAGTCATCAAAAGCCTACCAACAAAGAAAAGTCCAGGACCGGATGGATTCACAGCTGAGTTCTACAAGACCTTCAAAGAAGAGCTCATTCCAATACTCCTCACAGTATTTCATGAAATAGAGGAGGAGGGAACCCTTCCAAACTCATTCTATGAAGCTAATATCACCTGGATACCAAAACCAGAGAAGGACACATCAAGGAAAGAAAATTTCAGACCCATATCCCTAATGAACATAGATGCAAAAATTCTTAACAAAATTTTAGCGAATCGCATACAAAAGCATATTAAAAAGATAGTGCACCATGATCAAGGGGGTTTCATCCTGGGGATGCAAGGTTGGTTCAACATCCAGAAATCAATAAATGTAATTCACCACATCAACAGACTTAAAGTCAGGAACCACATGATTATTTCAGTAGATGCAGAGAAAGCCTTTGATAAAATACAGCATCCCTTCATGCTCAAAACACTAGAAAAAGTAGGGATAGTGGGGATATTCCTTAATATTGTAAAGGCTATCTATGCTAAGCCCACAGCCAACATCATTCTAAATGGAGAAAAATTGAAAGCATTCCCCCTGAGAACTGGAACAAGGCAGGAATGCCCTCTTTCGCCACTACTATTCAACATTGTTCTTGAAACTCTAGCCAGAGCAATTAGACAGACCAAAGAAATTAGAGGAATACGAATAGGAAAAGAAGAGCTCAAACTAACCCTATTTGCTTATTACATGATTCTCTATTTAGAAGACCCCAAGAATTCCACCAGAAAACTTCTGGAACTCATAAATGAATTCAGTAAAGTAGCAGGATATAAAATTAATGCTCATAAATCTAATGAATTTTTATTCATAAGTGATGCATCCTCTGAGAGAGAAATTAGGAAAACTACCCCATTCACATTAACCTCAAAAAAAAAAAATACTTGGGAATCAATCTAACAAAAGAAGTGAAAGACCTCTACAATGAGAACTACATAATGCTAAAGAAAGAAGTTAAAGAGAATCTGAGAAGATGGAAAGATTTCCCATGTTCTTGGATAGGCAGAATTAATATTGTCAAAATGGCCATACTTCTAAAAGCACTATACAAATTCAATGCAACTCCAATTAAAATCCCAATGACGGACCTCATAGAAATAGAGCAAGCAATCATGAAATTCATTTGGAGGAATAAGAGACCCAGGATAGCTCAAGCAATCCTTAGCAAGAAGAGCGAAGCAGAGGGTATCACAATACCAGACCTTCAACTATACTACAGAGCAATAGTAACAAAAACAGCATGGTAATGGCACCAAAATAGACAGGTGGATCAATGGTACAAAATAGAGGACACAGAGACAAACCCACATAAATACAGGTATCTCATACTTGACAAAGGACCCAAAAACATACAATGGAGAAAAGACAGCCTCTTTAACAAATGGTGCTGGGAAAACTGGAAATCCATATGCAGCAAAATGAAACTAAACCCATATCTCTCACCCTGTACAAAACTCAACTCAAAATGGATCAAGGACCTAGAAATTAGATCAGAGACCCTGCACCTAACAGAAGAAAAATAGGTGCAAATCTTCATCACGTTGGCCTAGGACCAGATTTCCTTAACATGACTCACAAAGCACAAGAAATAAAAGCACGAATCAATGATTGGGATAGAATCAAACTAAAAAGCTTTTTCTCAGCAAAGGAAATAATCAGCAATGTGAAGAGAGAGCCTTCAGAGTGGGAGAAAATCTTTGCCACACACACTTCAGATAGAGCACTAATCTCCAGAATCTACAAAGTGCTCAAAAATCTTTACACCAAGAACACTAATAACCCAATCAATAAATGGGCCCAGGAAATGAACAGACACTTTACAGAGGAAGATCTACAAGCAATCAACAGATTTATGAAAAAATGTTCAACATCCCTAGTTATAAGAGAAATGCAAATCAAAACCACCTTAAGATTTCATCTTACCCCAATTAGAATGTCTTTTATTAAGAATACAGGCAACAACAGGTGTTGGTGAGGATGTGGGGAAAAGGGTACACTCATACATTGCTGGTGGGAGTGCAAGTTGGTGCAGCCACTCTGGAAAGCAGTGTGAAGATTCCTTAGAAAACTTTGACTGGATCCACCATTTGACTCAGCTATCCCACTCCTTGGCCTATGCTCAAAGGACTTAAAATCAGATTACTACAGTGATGCAGCCACATCAATGTCCATAGCTGCTCAATTCCCAATAGCTAGATTGTGGAACCAACCTAGATGTCCTTCAATAGATGAATGGCTAAAGAAACTGTGGTATATATGCACAATGAAATATTACTCAGCCATAAAGAAGAATAAAATGATGGCATTTGTAGGTAAATGGATGATGTTGGAGACTTTTATGCTAAGTGAGATTAGCCAATCCCAAAAATCCAAAGGCCGAATGGTCTCTCTGATAAGTGAATGATGATGCATCATGTGGGGTGGAATGATGGCAAGAATGGAGATAGGATAGAAAGCATAGAGGGAAGGGAGGGGTGGGGTTGAGGTTGGGGGTGGTAAGAATAATAACAGTATGTGTGACAGACATCATTGCCCTGTGTACATGTATGAATGCACAGATGGGGTGACCTACTTTGTGTACAACCAGAGAAACAATAGCTGTACTCCATTTATGTTCAATGAATCAAACAATTAAATTTAAAAAAAAACTTAAAAAAAAAGTGATTTAAAGTATATGGGATGTAGTGTATATCAAATACTCTAGTATTTGATATAAAAAATTTGAGCATCTGCAGATTTTGATATCTGCAAGGGGTTCTGCAACCAATCCCCCATGGATTCTATGGGGCTACTCTTATGACGATACTGACCAAGAGAATATGGAGTAGCACTACTAATATCATACAGAGTTGAGTTTAAAGCAAGGACCACTTTTAGAGATAAAGAAGTGCATTTAGCAAATAAGAAAAAAGTCAGAAAGATAAAACTAATTGCAAATATTTCCTAGTTATAAATTATATAGACTCATTATAAAATAAAAAAGATATGCTAAGTTTTATGCATCTAATAACACAGCTTCAAAGTATAAGAAGTGACTAAGACAGAAATAAAGGAAAAATACACATGTTCACAATCACAGTAGGAGATTTTAACATGCCTTTTTCAAAAATATACAGAAAAAGCACACAAAAACTTAAATACATAGAAAATTTAAATAACATGATTTACAAACTTGTCCTAATTAACATGCTGGTGAAACTACACTCAACAGCTTTAGAATACTTTTTTTTTGGTACTAGAGATTGAATCCAGGGGAACTTAACCACTAAGCCACATCCCAAGACCTTTTTAGTTAATTTTTCATTTGGAGGCAGGGTCCAATGCTATGTTGCTTAGGTTCTTTCTAATTTTCTGAGGTTGGTCTTGAACTTTTGATCCCCTGCCTCAGCCTTCTGAGTCACTGGGATTATAGGCATGGGCCACCATGCCTGGCTAGAATACGTTTTTAATTATTAATTATATTTTGGGTAACAGCAAATCCCAGCACATTTCAAAAGAATAAAATCATATAAAATACTTTTTCTAAGAACAGTGGAATTAAGCTAGGTCCTAATAAAGGAAAGATAACTAGAAAACCTCTACAATTTTGGAAATAAGGCAATGTGCTTCTGAACATTCCATGGATCAAAAAAATCAAGGTGGAAATTAAGAAATGTTATGAACTGAAGATTATTAAAATACAACATTTAAAAGCTTGTATAAGTTGGCTAATGGTATAATTGAAGATAAATTTAGAGCCTTAAAAGTGGGTGTTTAAGGAAAGACAAAAGCTACCAGTTAATGCCGTGAGTAACCATACCAAGAAGTTAGGAAAAGAACAAACTAAGTCCAAATCCAGGATTATAAAGAAAAGAATAAACATAATAATATTATAAAACAGATATTAAATTTCAAGAAATCAAATAATAATATTGGTATACTTTTCAAGCAAAATTGACAGCTCCCTAGCAAGGGTGACAGAACAGACAAGGAGGGAGGGTAACTGATAAAAAGGGCATAATGCCTGATGCAACAGACTTTTAAACAATAATACACACTATTAAAAACAAGTTTATGCCCATGAATTAAAAGTTGTTGAGAATCCGATGTCTTACAGTGACTGATACCTGAAGAAATAGAATATCTGAATAGTTTTATATGTATTAAGCAAATTGAAATCATAATTTAAACCTTCCACAAAGAAATTCCAGGTGGTTTCACTAGTACATTCTTTCAATATTTAAGGAAGACACAATATGATGTTTTGCCAAATCTTCTAAAGAGAAGAAAGAGAGACAACACTTCCCAAAATATTTTATGAGGACTTTATTACTTTAGAGTACTGGAGAAAGGAAAATGACAAGACGATCTCATAAATATAATGGAAAACTATATAGAAAAATTTAGCAAATGGAAATCCAGGAAGATATTTAAAGGATGATATGTAATAATCCTTGATTCAAGGAATGCAAAGTTGATCTAACATTTAAAAATAATCTGTGTAATTTACCACATTACCAGGATAAATGAGAAACATGATTTGATTATTCCAACTGATGCATAAAAGATTACTTATGTTTCCACATGCATTTGTGATTAAAACTTTTAGTAAGTTACAGGAAATTTTCTTAATCTGATGAAGGGTACCCACAAAAACCTACATTAACTACCATATTTAATGACAAGCTATTAAAATCTTTTCCCTCTAAAATTTGGAATGTAACAAGATGTCACTCTCACTACTTCTCTTCAACATTGTATGTACATCTGTGACCAGCATAATAGGACAAGAAAAAGAAATGAAAACATTTAAAGGTTAGAAAGAAAGAAAATTGTTACTTTTAAACTGACATCATGATTGAAACTATAAGTACAAACATAATATTGAACAAAGATACAAAGTGACATTCACTAACATTCTATTTGTTTAAAGTTCAAAAATAGGTTAAAATAATATATTGTGTTAAAAGTCTAGACAGTATTTAGAAGGAAGAAGAAAGAGTGAATGGAAAGAATGAAGCAAAAGAGGTGCTTTGAGATGCAGAATGTTCTATTCTGTGGTCTGAGTCATGCTTGCATAGGTGTGATCACTTGGTGATAATTAACCCAGAAGGATGGTTATGATTTGTGTGCTTTTCTGTCTGTATGCCATAATTTAATGAAAGTTTATTAAAAGAAAAAGGAATTCCATTATCTCCCTTTGACTCCACCCACATGTTTATCTCAGCCTCTTTCTCTTTATCATCTATTCTAGGTATCGCTCACATATAAAATGTGGAAGTGAGGAAAAATCACCAACCAGGAACCCTGACTTCTGGGATTTGGTGTTTGACAGTAAGGCAAGCTATCAGCTGATCATGATTGTCAGGCAGACTGACAATTAAGGACTGAGTAAATGTGAGGCTGTTAAGTGCAGATTGTGCACCATCTTAGATGTGTGGCCCTGAGATGGGAACAGTGCTTAATAATTTCTGCTACTTTTCATCCTCTAAATTCAGTTCTGATTTGACTGGAGTGAGGAAGTGCAGAGAAGCAGTTATTACTGAGACTTTGATCAAGCTAGATTTTCTAGACAGGGCCCGTCTCCTATTAAGCATTCAACCATCCCCTTCATCTCTTCCATCAGGCCTCAGACAAGCAGTCGGGAAGGGAGTACGAAAGACAGAGGAAGGCTGTGGTCAAGCTCTGAGCTTGAAACTCTTTGGAGGATGAGGGTGAGGGACTGTGTTGCTGAAGGGAGATGGTGCCCCCGAGGGTGATTTCCTCTCCTATGTTGTGGCAGGAGGTTGACAGCTGCCAGGCTGCAAAGAGGCCAGGCTGGGTTACAGAGCCCCAGGGGGTTGCCACTCAAGCTGCCTGAGTCAGACAAAGAAACAGGCCAGAGGAAGCAACATATCCACCTGATAGCTCTGTGTTATGGTTTCTCCTTGACATTGAACCAATCACCATGAAAACAAGGTTGGAATACTGCTCTTTCTTCAGGAAGCTTTTTTTTTTATTATTTTTTTTTTTATTTTTGGTACTGGGGATTGACCCCAGGGGCACTCCACCACTGAGCCACATCCGCAGCCCTACTTTGTATTTTATTTAGAGACAGGGTCTCACTGAGTTGCTTAGGACTGAGTTGCTGAGGCTGGCTTTGAACTCGAGATCCTCCTGCCTCAACCTCCCAAGTGCTGGGATTATAGGTGTACACCATCGCGCCCAGCTTCAGGAAGCTTTTTATCATCCCACATTACCTATATGGTAGGGCTGAACATTCTAGTTGTGGCTATGAGTGCTGCTGCTTGCCAGTTACATGATCTTGCTCAAGGGACTTGATTTTGCTCAAGGGACAGTTTTGTCATCTCTAAATTGGAAATACAGTCATTCTTCTGTATTCATGGGGGGTTGGTTCCAGGACCCCCTCAGATACCCAAATCCATGGATACCCAGGTCCCTGATAAAAATAGAATAATGTTTGAACCTACTTTAAATCATCTCTAGATTGCATAGTACAACGTAAATGCTATGTAAATAGTTGCTGTACTCTATTGTCTAGGAAATAGCGATAAGAAGAAAGTATACATGTCCAGGACAGATACAATATTTTAAATTATTTTTGATGTTGTATGGAACCCAGGAATATGAAGGATTGACTATAGTCAGCATTTTTCCTTATAGGGCTGTTGTGAGAATTAAAACAAACAATCAACAACAACAACAACAAACCTTAGTGCTGAGCTCAGTAAATGTCAGGTATTAGTCAAGACTAAAGTCAGAATTTTCACTGGGACCTGTCTTGATCTCAAGTTATCTTCCCCTCTCATCTCTCGCCAAATCAATCCTTACCACCATACTCCCTCCAGGATGAACTCCTTGTTATTCCATTAACACCATCCATGCTTTTCTAACCCCAGCACCATTTCTGCAGTCATCTACTAGTTAATAACTTCTCTGAGCTTTTGTTGAATCGGAATAATAATGTCTGTCCCATAGGGTCTTGGTGGGCGGTGAATTTCGGGTTGTACAGGTGGGCTCCTTCTGATAAAAGGAACCTCATCAGTTCTTCTTCCTGGCCATCATGGCACTCCATCAGAGCGAGTTGGATCAATCAACTTTCATTCCTTCTTTTCATTTGGAAACTGTGGTCAGTAACATCCCTACTCCGTGGTGTTTTAGTGGGATTTAAGAGAGGGACTGTGTGTGGTGAACATCTTTCTTAATCAATGCTCACTGAACGGAAGCTAATTGAGGATAAGCACAAACTTCGCTGTTGACCAGGCCTGAGGGCTGCAGGGCTGCAGGCTTTACAGATTTGGAGCTGAGTCCCTCTTCCTGCCCTACCCATCGTAAGCTTGTTTTCTTCATTGGAAGTTCAGATGAGATGTGCAGAGTGGTGTTGTGGAAAGGGGTCTAGGTCAGAAACGAAGACCTGGTTCTAGGTCCTTCTCTGGCTGATTGTGTACTCCTAGTAAAATCTGCATGATCCCTGTGGGCTCTGTTTCTTTATTGTTAGGATGAGTTAATGCTTGGGAGTTAACCTGATCCAGGGGTACTGTCCTGGGCTAGCTTAAATGAGTCCTTAGAGGTTTTATCATGCTCTGGGGCTCAGGGGCCCTTCCAGTTAAGTCTTTATGGAACACAGCTCTTGGATCTCTGCACCAGGGTTTAGTAGGTTTCTGACTGGAACATTTTGGCCCTATGTGCTCAGGGTCTGATTCTTTACTGGTCTGAGGCTCCCCAGAGTCCTCCTCACATAGCAATGCCCTGAATGGTACATTCCAACAACACGTCCTCCATGTGGAGGGTCCTGTCACCCGCTGGTCCTGTCACTTCACTTTGGCACTTCCCTGCTCAGTGCAAAAGGCAGTCTTTTGTCCATAATGATTCAGTACTAACTTGGGAAGGGGTCTCTTTGAAAAGAAGTTTTCCTGTAGATTATTGTCCATAATGGACAGATCCTTGTCCTCACATTGGAGAACTCCACCATGTGAGGATGTTGTACCTGACCCAGGGGGAGAGAAGGCTTGGGGTCATTGCATTGCTCCCGGGAACAAGTTCTGATAGTGATGGGTCAATTGCCTGGAAGCAAGGGACAGAGACAGGCCATCACTAATCAAATGAAGAGACTGAAAGGGCTCTGGCCTGGAAATGAACCAGTAATTTTTAGGACTGAGGCTGTTTCATGGGATGGCAGATGGTGCTTTAGGAGATTTATGACATGGTTTCTATCTTTCATGGTTTGGGGGACATTCTTTTCCATCTCAAAAATAATGGTTGTAGCCAGGACTGGTGGCACACACCTGTAATCCCAGTGGCTCGGGAGGCTGAGACAGGAGGATTGCATGAGTTCAAAGCCAGCCTCAGCAATGGCAAGGTGCTGAGCATCTCAGTGAGACCCTGTCTCTAAACAAAATACAAAATAGGGCTGGGGATGTGGGTCAGTGGTTGAGTGCCCTGAGTTCAATCCCTGGTCCCTTCCCCCACAAAAAAAGAATAATTTTTGTACCACCAGGGGCTCCAAAATACTTTTTATTTTGTGCCATTTTCCTTCCCAAACATACTGGAATCATTATATGATATTCTCTCTGAGACATTAGCCTTCTTCAACCCAAAGAAACCAACTCAGAAACCAACACAGAAATGCATTTTCTTTCCTGAGGCAAAATATAAGTTCCAAATAAAACTCTATTGTGTTGAGGTTTTCCTCATGGAGCCCCTGGTCCTGTGTATCAGTTTATGTTCATGACTCCAAATAAACTGTGTCTTTGCCTAAAAGTTTGGCATTCACTATTTTATTAATAATGGGATCATCTGGAGCATCCCTAAGACTTTTAGGGCGTTTCAAAGCAGGCAAACTCACCTGGAAGATGTTGGCAAAATCCCTGAGGTTAAAGATGTAGTGGAATTTGATTGCTGTGGGCAGGAATGTGGTGGCAATTTTCTGGTGGAAGGTGAGGGCCAGATTAATCAGCTGGGGGATGGACTTCTGCAGGGAGGCTGGGAAGTGTCCAAGCTTCAGATGCTGTGTCAGGATGGTGCTGTAGATGGAGGAGAGGGCATCTGCTCCCGGGAAGGAGAGGACAAACACACTGAAGTGACGCTGTGTGGGAAACAAAGGTGTGAGGTGGAGGCCCTGAGCTAGACACGCTGTATCACAGAATCAAAATCACCACTTCCGGATTTGGAAAAAATGATGGGGAATTCTTAAAAGTGCTTTGAATGCTACATCTTGGTCACATTTTTCACACTACACCCAAATTTAGGTCAAATGTAAAATGATTGGAGGAATCATTGGCTGTGGAGCCTTGATCAAAGATGGCTACACAGGGTAACAGGAAAAGAATCAGAGTCCAAACTTGATACTAAGTGTCCATATGACCTGGATGAGTCATTTCATCCCAATCTCAGGAGTGAGGGAGTGGAATCAAAGAACTCTCTGACCTCTTCCAACTCTAAAAGCTTTGTGGCCCTGGGCTAGGAGTTTCTCCATCCTCCTAGAAATGCAAGTAGGCATCCTGATTTACTGTTTTGAGAAGCTGGACACCAAAAAGTCCGTCACTCACATCTTATCAAGTGACATGAGTCCTGATAAGGTAGTATTTAGGACCCACGTACCACTTTACCTGGCTGCTCCCTACCTGAAGCCGTGGGTTGATGGTGAAGCTGCCTGCTGTGGGGTTCATGCAGGAAACATACTGTACATTCATGACCTCCTTCAGAGACAGCTTGCTCCGATCATACCTGGAAGATTTGGAAACCTCCAGTGAGAGCTGTGGGAAGGTCTATGCAGGTGAGTGTTTCACGGAGGTGAGTGAGGTAGGATGTGCCCTGTCATTCATGTGCTTTGGTAGGAAAACAAACAAAACCTAGATCCATTGATAGAGATGGAGATAAGTGCCTAGCACAAATTTTTGAGAATACCTCTAGAAATTATATAGAAAAAAAGAAATACTGGGGCTGGACTAAGAGGTAGGAGGCAAATCAGTGGCATGTGGCAGCCCAGAGGGCAAACAAAGGAAACCAGTATTTCCAAAAGAAGAGAATGGTCATCTACATAAAGTGCAGAGAAGAGAAGAAAGATAGCACTCCAAAAGTATTGCTCTGGTTTTGCAAAAACAATACATTAGTGGTTCAGCAAGTACAATTCAGTAAAGTAGATGGAACAGAAATTAGAAAACGTGGGTTAAGGAGTGAGTGGGAATGTAGGAAGTAGGGACAGATGAGAGAAGTTGGTTATAGGGAGCAAGAGAGGCAGAATGGTAATTGAATATGAGAATTTTTTTAACACAGTAGGAGAAATCTTTGCAAGTTTAAATGACACAAAGGAGCTGGCAAAAGGACAGGAAGACTAGGAAGACTAGTTGATGAAGCGAGGATTTGGGGAGTGAGAGACAGTAGAACCAAGATGCTGTGGCTAGTTTAGTCTTAGGTAAAAGGAATAGGAGGGCAGAGCATAAGATGCACTGAGTTATACAGAGGTGGAAATAAGAAATGGAGTTCGTCTCAACGCTCTCCGAGAGGGCAAAGTCACCCACTGAGGTGGAGTGAGAAGTTGGAGGAGAGGAGATGGTGTGAGAGACAGAGCATGAAAGACAATATGGTAGAATTTCCAGGAGGCTTCCACTTCCTCTTTAAGATTTGTGACCATGAATCTAAAGTGAGACTAGTAAAACTCGCTTTCCCACCAACTAAAGGAAAGTTTCTAAAGAATGCAGCTTTTGAAATGAGTCTTCTTCTTTCTTTTTGATCCTAAGTTATCCTGTGGGCTTATTTTAAAAACTTTTTTATTATCATGTATTAATTATACATACTAATGGGATTCAGTGTGATATTTCCATATGTACACTTGGCATACACTGATAAAATCCAACCTCCCATCAGGTGTTGTGGTGCAAGCTTATAATCCCAGAAGCTTGGGATGCTGAGGTAGGAAGATGGCAAGTTCAAAGCCAGCCTCAGCAATTTAGTGAGGTCTTAAGTAACTTAGACCTGTCTCAAAATAAAAGGGGGCATGGCTCAGTACTTAAGTGCCCCTGGGTTCAATTTCCAGTACCAAAAAAACAAAACAAAACAAAACAAAACCTCCCTTTTCCCATCTTTTGCTTCCCCAGGACATGTACCCTTTGCAATGCCTAGCCATCACTGAGATGGGTATTAAAGAATAGCAGGTTTCTTTCTTAGATGAGAGCATAGTACCTCCTCCAGCCTAACTCTTCACCTGGACCTAAATGCCCGTTTGAAAGAGCACTCCAGGGAACAGAGGCTCCCATGAGGAGTGTGGTTTACCCTGGAGGGTCTCATCTGGCCCCAGAGCTGAGCTGAGGTTTGCTATTTCAGGACAAGAGTGAGTGGCCCCCAGGTTTGCCTTAGGTTTTGCCCACCCCCACACCTTGCATGTCTTCTTACCAGTGACCGTAATCTAGATGCTGCCTGATGACTGTGTGTGGCTGCACTGTCCCGTAGGCATCCACCTCAGGCATGTTCATGTCATCAATGAAATAGACAAGCTTCTTGTTGCCAGGAGGGCCATAATTTCTGCCAGCCTTCTTTTCTAGAGGTTTTTCCAGGACAGCTGAGAAGAGATCCAGTAAGTGAGGGAAGGAGGACCAAGTTTCAGAGGCCACTACTGAGACAACACAAAGGTTGAGAACAAGCCTTGGCTATTTTGTGTGCATGTTGAATGTATATGCAGACACTAACACCAAAACCTGCTGCAACGAGATTCAGGCATTCCACAGGACCAGGAATTGAAGTGGAAATACTAGGCAGTGATGATGACAACATCCACCAGGCATTGAACGTCTTACTATAGAAATGCTGTGCTAGGTTTCAACAAATATTTATTATCTCATTTAATTCTTACACATGACATTATAGTATCCCATTTGATAGATGAAGGAACTGAGGCTCAGAAGAACTGAGCAAAGCTTCTAAGGGAGAGCCTGGATACAAACTAGAGCAGTTAAACTTCAAAGAATATGCTCCTTTTCCTTCCTTCCTTCCTTCCTTCCTTCTCTTTCCTTCCTTCCTTCCTTCCTTCCTTCCTTCCTTCCTTCCTTCCTTCCTTCCTTCCTTCCTTCCTTCCTTCCTTCTCTTTCCTTTCTTCCTTCCTTCCTTCCTTCCTTCCTTCCTTCTTTTTTTGTAGATTAGGAATTGAAGATACCCTCATAGTCCCAAGGTCAGATACCCAAGGAAATCTTCAAGTAACTGGATCCCGAGAAGATCTGTCCTCTCTGCCCAAGGGGCTCCCATGCTAGGGTTGGGTATGGCCTCTTCTACCACGAGGCTGAAAGGGAGGAATGATTGGCTATTTTGCCAACAGTCTTTCCAGGGAGTTCACCAAGTGGTTTCCCATGATGGAGCATATAAACAACAGTGTCAGAGAATTTCCTGGATGCCTTCAGTGTCACGAACAGCTCCCACCCCTGCCTTCAGCACTCTGGACCCCTGTCAGAGCATCTCAGTGCCTTTCTGAAGCCTAAGTGAGGAGACTCTCTTTTGGACTTGTTTCTTCAATTATCAGACCAAAGGAGAGGAATCAGACAGCACAGTTTCCAGCCTGATGAGACTTGTTTAGAACAAACTAAAGTAGCAGGATGGGGATATATATATATTTTTTCAGTGAGGCAATTAAATATTTATGGATTGCAAGAACCAACACTTTTTATTACAGCTGGAAGCTCTAAGAACCATCTGATTTCTTCTCTTGAAAAACAAGTTTGTAAACAAGGAGAGAGTGTCAATAGACATAGGAAGGTGACAGATAGAAAGACAAGTTGCTTCAAGAAGCTTGAATATTCTAATTTCCTGGTCCTGTGTTAAATTAAGTGTTGCAAATATGAATTAAATTTAAATTTAATTAGCATTCAATTAACATACACTATCAACCAATTAATCACCCAACACCTTCTTACCCCCTAAAGATATAACAACCATACATGAGATCTGTCAAAATAAAATGTAATTAATGGGCTGCCAAGGACATGCTTTGGGGAACAGTCCTGCTAACAGTAAATTCTCTACTTAGGAAGGCTGTTTCTTCTCATCCCAAGGCAACGATATTCAAATCAATCCCTGGAATTAAGCACACCCTGTAATTTTGGTTGATTAAGCTCTAATGCATTGAAAGAATTGTTGAGGAGAATAACGAGTCATTTAGCAAGAAGTGGCCTTGGAGTGTACTAGATTATCTCAAACTGGTGATTTGAAGTTCTCCAGAGAAACCAAGGAAAGGCAGACGCAGCTGTCATCCCTTCTTGACCAACCTTTGCTCTGTGTCACATCTGAGATGGAATGGCGCTGGTGTGTTCTGTTTCCAGCCAGAATTGGAGGAGTAGGAACAGTTTAAGTTGAGAAAAAGTTGTCTTGATGTTGTCTCGTGTCTTGATGTTGAAGACACGAGACAAGAACAAATAATGTGACCTTCTCACTGCATTTCTGGCTGAGTTCTTATTGTCACAAACAAGTCTGGAGACCCCAGCTTAAACCTGTGCCCTCACTTCATTTGTGTGTTCTTACTAAATTTCTTCTTGAGACCTGTATGGAATGACCGAGTGCAGTCTGTGCCCACTTGAAGCAGTGCCATCTGTCCCACCAGGATCTGTGATTTATTCATGCCACTTCCCAGGCTGTATTTGAAGAGAAATTGAATTCCCAAAGTGGCTTCCCATTTACCTAGTGTCCCCCTTTCTGTGGCTATCATCCTTGTCTATGAGCTCTCACCTGGTAAATGTAACATCCTCCCCAACAGTCTCTCTGTCTTTCCTCTAGACTCCTCGCTTTACTGTGTCCTTAAAGCTGCAGATGGGGTACCTTCATGAAATGTGGCCAGATCATGATGGGCTCCTGCTTAAACCCTTCATGGCAACTCATCTTAATTGGAGAAAAAGCCAGTCTGGTTATTTCTGTGTTTAAAGCTTGCCTCTCTCACAATACCAGACCTTAAATAATACTACAGAGCTCAAGTAAGAAAAACAGCATGGTATTGGCACCAAAACAGACATGTAGACCAATGGTACAGAATAGAAGACACACAGAGACAAACCCACATAAATACAGTTATCTCATTCTAGACAAAGGGGCCACAAACATACATTGGAGAAAAGACAGACTATTCAACAAATGGTGCTGGGAAAACACAAGAAGTAAAATCAAGAATCAATAAATGGAATTTTATCAAACTAAAAAACTATTCACAGCAAAGGGAACAATCAAGAACATGAAGAGAGAGCCTACAGAATGGGAGAAAATATTTCCCACCTGTATCTCGGATAGAGTATTAATCTCCAAGATATATAAAGAACTCAAAAAACTTAACCCCCCAAAAACCAAATAACCCAATCAATAAATGGACAGCAAAACTGAGCAGACACTTCACAGGAGAAGAAATATGAAAGGTCAACAAATATATAAAAAAACTCAACATCTCTAGCAATTAGAGAAATGACACAGATTTCATCTCACTCCAGTCAGAATGGCAATAATCAAGAATACATGTAACGATAAATGTCAACAAGGATGTGGGGGAAAAGGTACACTCATACATTGCTGGTGGGACTGCAAATTGGTGCAGCCACTCTAGAAAGCTGTATGGTGACTCCTTAGAGAACTCAAGAATGGAACCACCATTTGACCCAGCTATCCCACTCCTTGGCCTATACCCAAAGGACTTAAAATCAGCATACTATAGAGATGTGGCCACATCAATGTTCACAGCAGGTCAATTCACAATATCTAAGCTATGGAACCAACCTAGGTGCTCTTCAACAGATAAGGAAAATGTACTATATATACAAAATGGAATATTACTCAGCCATAAAGAAAAATAAAATTATGGCATTTGCTGGTTAATGGATGAAACTGGAGACCATCTTGCTAAGTGAAATAAGCCAATCCCTGAAAACCAAAGGTTGAATGTTCTAATATGAGGATGCTGACTCACAATGGGGGGGTGGGGAGGGAGGAGTGGAAGTTCACTGAATTGCACAGGGGAAAATAGGGAGAAGGGAGGGAAGATGGGAATGGGAAAGGCAGTAGAATAAATTACATAACTTTTCTATATCGTATATGAATACATGGCCACTGTAATTCCACATCATGTACAACCACAAGAATAGGAAGTTATACTCCACGTTATATATGATATGTCAAAATACATTCTACTGTCATGTATATCTAAAAAGACCAAATAAAAAATTATGAAAAAAAATAAAACTTGCTTCTCTGTTTTTCTTTTCTATTGCTTTAGCCATCCTGCTCTGGTACACTCATTGCTTCACTGCCTCAGGACCTTTCCTCTGGAGGTTTCCTTCTGCCTGGGATCCCTTCTTCCAAATGGCAGCCCAGTTTGCTCCCTGGCTTACTTATTCAAATGCCCCCACCCCCTGTTCTGGTAAGACCTTCCTGGTACTCTGTCTAAAATGAAATTCCTCACCTTTCCCCTGCCCTTGCTTTGTTTTCCTCATAACATCATCAATTAATACCTTATACTTTTACTTATTTATCTTGTCTATCATCTCACTCACCCTCTCCATACTAGAATTTAAACTCCATGAGGACAGAGATTTTTCTTTGTTTTTTTCTCAATGTCATAACCTTCAGGACTTAGAAAGCTATCTGGCACAGAGTTTCATGCTCAGAAATCATTTAGTAAATTAAGGAATGAATGAATGCATTTTATTGTTAAAACAAGCCCAAGAAATAGGCAAAGAAAAGCCTTATTTCCCTATGGCGATTAAGGACTGTTTCAGTTAGTTGCTGTGACCAAAAGAACTCACAAGAACCACTTAGAGGAGGAGGAAAGGTTTACTGTGGCTCATAGTTTCAGAGACTCAGTGCACAGTCAGCTGACTTCATAGCTTTGGGTCTAAGTGAGGCAGAACATCAAGGCAGAAGGGCGCTGCAGAGGGAAGCAGCTCAGGATGAGGCAACAAAGAAGCTGAGAGAGAGAGAGAGAGAGAGAGAGAGAGAGAGAGAGAGAGAGAGAG